>SRSM01000562.1:0-58250 GCA_019593545.1 Apocynum venetum | reverse complement strand
CTTGGTTTATTCTATCAATGTGTTATTTCATAATATTGGCGATTTAATTGTGTACATAGTTGATTAACTAGGGTTATGCAGAGTCGGTTTTCGTAACCAAAAAGTAGTAAACTATTGATTAATTTAAATCTGTGTTTGATTAATTAATAGGGAATGTTGAAGCGAATTGCATGATTTTAATCGGCCATTAATTTTATGTAATTTGTGTTGATGTTGTCCTTATGCTAATAACTTGATTGACTATCTTATGCGAGAGATTCGGTAATTTGGTTTAATCAGGTTAAGTTAATTTGCCGTGCTTCTCGGGAATTTAACCTAATTTTTACAGGAATTGGAATTTGCTGCGCTACGCGGAATTCTAAGTCATTACTCAAATAAGTTGTTATCGATGATAATCCCGAATAAAAAACCGAAATACAAAGTCCTTGCTAACGTCTTTTTATCCATTGATTTCTAGTTATTTTGTGAATTACTTATTTTTAAGTTTTAATCTTTTTAGATAAAAACAAAATCTTTCCCCCAAAGTCGTGATTAGTTTACTTAATCAAAGAATTTACAAGTCTCTGGGGTTCGACCCTTACTTGCCCTAACTATATAAGTGGGTGAGTTTGGTATTAATTGATAGCGCACGACACGCTCGTCAGTTAATAATCATAGTTACATAATTTTTTTATGTTCATATATAGTTACATAAATAATAATATAACTATTTTAATTTATATTTTTAATAATATGATTCGTAATTACTTAGTCAATAATATAAACTCATTTTAATCCATATAGTTAATAATATAAACTCATTAATCAATATAGTTAATAATATAATTCATAGTTAGTTAAGTATATATATAATAATATAAACTCATTTAAATCAATATAATTAATACTCATAGTTATATAGTTGTTTTAATGTTCATATATAGTTACATAAATAATAATATAACTATTTTAATTTACATTTTAATAATGATCATAATAATTAGTCAATAATATAAACTCATTTGAATCCACATAGTTAATAATATAAACTTGTAGTTAGTTAGGTATAATAATGTAAAACCCTTTAATAATATAACTCAATTTATTTTAATTTTTTTAAGTAAACTAATGGATAAAATTTTTTTCTTTAAAATACTAGGAATAAAATAATATTTCTAGGGGTAGAACTGAAGTCGAAGTCGGAGATTTACAAGGCGAATCCCCATGGGCATTCAGTAGGGACAAATCAATCCCCGATCCTGGCCCCACTAATCACCACATTTTAGAAACCCGCCCCCACATCCGTCCCTACTGAAGTCGGGGAATCCTGAATCCCAACGGGACGGGACGAATCGAATCCCCATTAATCCCTACTTCATTAACATCCTAATATTTTCAAATAAAGCCTCAACTACTGATAATTGTTTTTGAGACGCCGAACCTGCTAAAAATGTTATCTTTGACAAAAGATACAACAACCTTGGCATCATTAGTTTTGGTAGCTTTAGCTTCAACCCAATTAGACACATAATATATGAAAACAAAATATAGTTATTACCCATAGAAAAGAAAAAGGTCTCATGAAATTAATACCCCACATAAAAAAATTTCAGTTACGAGTATAAACTGGAAAGGCATTTTGTGTTTCTTAGTTATTTCCCAATTTGTTGACATTCATTACATTGCTTACAAAACAAGTATGCATATTTGTTCAAACTAGGCCAATATAAATCATTCAAGAACCTTGTGGGCCGTTCTTCTCAGACCAAAATGACCCCTACACTCATAGGCATGACAGAAAGTTAGAATAGAGTGCACTTCAGTCCCTGATATACATCTACGAATAATATTATCCGAAAATATCTTAAACAAGTACGGATCATCCCACAAATAGTATTTGGCATAACTTTTAATCTTGTCGTTTTGAGCTCTAGAAAGTTCTTTAGGTAATTCCTTCATGAACAGATAATTAACTATGTCAGAATACCAAGGTAAACTACCATGCAAGGCATACAAATGCTCATTAGGAAACAATTCAGTGATAGAAAATACATCACCATCATAAGTCTACTGAGATGGTCAGCCATGTAATTCTCTACTCCTTTCTTGTCACGGATTTCTATGTCAAATTCTGGAGCAACAAGATTCATCTTCATAGTTTAGGTTTAGACTTTTTCTTCTTCAAAAGATGTCTTAAAGCTGCATAATGAAAGAAAACAATGACTTTAGTTCCCAGTAGATACGGACGAAATTTCTCCAGAGCAAAAATAATAGTGTAGAGTTCCTTTTTAGTTGTGTGTAGTTACATTGTGCGTCATCAAGTGTTTTAGAAGCATAATAAATGACATGAGGAACTTTATCTATCTTGACTTTGACCTAACATTGCACCACACAGCTCGGTCATAGCATCACACACATAACTCAAAGGGGATATTCCAATATGGAGCTTGAATTATGGGGGCAGAAATCAATTTCTCTCTCAAAGTATCAAAAACATTCTTACAACCTTCATTAAAACTAAAAGAAACATCTTTTTGCAATAAAGTGACATAGAAGTTGAGAAATCTTCTCTTGATAAACCTTGTATAAAATCCAGCATGGCCCAAAAAGGCTCTTACCTCTTGTACATTAGAAGGATAATGAATAGATTTTACCACATTAATTTTAGTTTTGTTTACTTGAAGTCCTTTTGCTAAAACCACATGCCAAGCACTATTCCTTGTTCTACCATGAAGTGACACTTCTCATAATTCAATACAAGCTTAGAATCAATACACCTCTTAAGAATGAGTTCTAAGTTCTCCAAAATTCATCAAAAGAATCTCCATACACAGTAAAGTCATCCATGAAAATTCAATTATATTAGTCACATAGTCAGAGAAAATAGACATCATGCATTTTTGAAAGCTAGCGGGTGTATTACATAACCCAAAAGGCATGCACATATATGCATAAGTTCCAAAGGGACATGTGAATGTGGTTTATCTTGACCCTCAGGGGCAATAGAAATTTGGAAATAACCAGAAAAACCATCAAGAAAACAATAATTAGATAAATCGATAGATGTTCAAACATTTGATCCATAAAGGAAAGGGGAAAATGATATTTTCTAGTAGTCGAGTTCAAATTCCTATAGTCAATGCAAGCACGCCAACCATTTTGAACTCTTGTAGGCACTTTTTCACTTTCTTTGTTTTCTATAATAGTAATTCTAATTTTCTTAGGAACCATAAGTACTGGACTGATCCATTGGGTATCAGTGATAGGGAATATAATACAAGCATCTAACAATTTTAGAATTTTTTTTAACAACATCCATCATAGGAGGATTCAATCTCTTTGCGATTCCCTAGTGCTCGAGTGTCATCTTTTAACAATATGCGATGCATGCATATAGATGGACTAATTCCTTTAATATCAACTGAAGTCTAACCTATGACAATTTATGTTCCCTTAAAAGTCTATTTTCATTTAAGGCTACAAATAAAATCTAACATAGGGTGATCAACCTAAAATAAAGATACACAAAATAACCTCAAAATAGAGGAAAAGTTTAATGGATTTTAAAACCTTAAATATAAATCATAACTTAATATGATAGGTTTATAGTATATTCTCTACTATACCTTATTTTCAAAATAATACTAGTAATAGTAGTACTAGTAGTAACTTAGCCATATTACCGAGATTGTATTTCAATCCTAGTTATATAAAAACAAATTTATGAATACACAATTCTAAGACATTGCTGCTGCTGCTGCTCCTACTACTACTACTACTACTACTACTAATATAATAATAATAAATGAGCATTACTTCTGCCAGTCTTTGGTACAACCAGTCAACTTTGGGAATTAATTTCGCCATTAAAATTATTATAAAACTGTCAAAAAATGTTCCTTTGATGATGCTAAGTTTGGTTCAGCTCATGAATTAGACACCTTGTATATTTATTAGATGGTTCTTGAATTGGAACCATCCAAGAAACTAAGTTCCATGGCTGAAAAAAAATTCGAGCTTCATTCTATCAATGTAATTCATTCTAAATCCATTCTAATCTTCTTAAATATATCCTAACATGTTGTTAACTTATTGTAAAGGATCAAAACACCTAACCCATCAAGAATTGAAGTAAACTAAATTGAATAACCTTCCAGATGAGCAGTAACATCTATAGCTGCGAAAATTCCAGTTTAATGGAAAGAAATTTGCAGAACTTCTTGTCAATATATGATTCATGCTATGCATCAAAACATGTTGAAAACAAGATCATAGAAGCTTAGTTGAAAGCTTAGGAAACATATAGAGATTAGAACTCACAATTTCAATGTCTTAAGCACCTAGAAACCAAGCTTTCTTCCTTGTTTCTTCCTTCTCCTCAACTCTCAGGTTTTTTTTTCTTCCTTACATAAACTGATTTTGCAGGGTGTGTTGTGTGTTTATTCACCCTCTTTTCCCTCTATCTATAGCTGAAAGAATCAGCTTATTCACACTCTAGTTCATAGAGTTTTAATGATGCTAAAACATAGAGTATTGAGCTAGCAACCATGTGTTCTGGATGATTTCACGCGTACTCCTTTCTTCCATCTTCAACCGTCCAGGGTGGTATCTCTCTCTTTCTCTGATTTTTTTTCTTCTTCTCTTCCCCCAATTGACAGCTTCCTTCTCATTGTAGTTGTTTAAATTTTCCTTCTCTCATCCGTCCAACTCTTCTACTTCTCTCTTCCTATATATATATTTTTCTTCTCTTTCTCCTCCACTCTCTCCTCTGTCTCTTTTTTCCATCAAGATTCCACTTCTTTCATAACCACCCTCAAAACTTAATGTGATCAACAAATCCACAATTCATATATTTCCAATTGGCCACAAAGACATTCAAATAGATAAATTTATTAAACAACTACTTATATATCCAAACAGTTAATAATCACATAACAAATAGAAATACTAAAGCTAAGATTTTTAATAGCTTATTAAATTCTAATATCCTAACTTTAATATGGTGGGTTTAGGGTGTTACTCAAGAGCATGGGAGGTTGGGTATACGTCCAATGAAGAGTATGAACCTGCTTTCCTTGGCCAAAGCAGGATGGAAAGTGCTGGAAGAAACAACTCTTTTGTGGGTCTTACTTCTTTGGGCAAAATATGGAGGCGATCATGGCTTGTTCAACCCTACTTGTCATAGTTCATCTTCATACTGCTGGTGTGGCATTAAGGATTGGTAGTAATTCGTCCTTGCATCAAATGGTCTGTGGGTAATGGTTGTAATGTCCGTTTTTGGACCGATTTGTGGTTTGGTGCAAAACCATTGGTGAATGACTGCATTAAGTCCATCCCAATCGAATGGCAGAATAAATCTTTCATGGATTTTTGGTTGGGAGATATATGGGATATTGAGCCCCTTCGTACCTTAGTACTATAATCAATTTTGCATTTTCTACCTTCAGTAATCTCAACAGATATCTCTGTGAAAGATGGACCTATATGGGCTCTGACCAACAGAGGAAATTATTCTACAAAGTCCGTTGATGAGTTGATATAAGGAAACAGGAAGTAAGAAGGTGATTTCCAATAGAAAAAGCTTTCGCTCTTTCCAGGACCTACTCGCCCCTCACTAAGATTGAAGACAAATAAGATGCTATGAGAGAGAGAAATGTGGATAGTCCAATTTGTGATGGTTGCAGTCACCCCTGTGAATCCTCACTACACGTCAGGGATTGTTCACGAGCCAAGGCAACGTGGGATATTCTCATGCCAACCTCTTGCCAGACGTTTTGGAACTACACCAAAGAACAACTTAATTTTGTTTAATCTAGGAACCTAGACAAATTGTCCATACCCTTCGGTTGCTTCGCAACAAGGAGAGGCATGATGTGAAATCTATACCTTCACCCATGCTACTGGTTAGAAATATTTTGCAACAAGTGTACTCATTCTGGGGTTAGAGAGAGAAGCTCTCTTCTTATAGAGAGAAACACTCTATATTTGCCTCACTTCTTGGAGTTTCTTTCTGATTTATGGCTGGTTTTTCATGAGTTGGTATGATTATTTGCTGTTTTGAGAGTCTTGGTTCTGTTTTGTGCCCAAGCTGAAGGTTCTTTTTTTTTTTTTTCTGGATTGGATTGAGTTTAGAAGCTAGCAATACTGTCTCACCCCTTCTTAAAAGGTGCTTTGGTTCGACATACTTTGTATAATGCTAGGGATAACATTGACATGGCCAAGCATATCTCTTTCTCCTTGGGTCGTTGGCATAAACCTCTGTCCAGCCACTACATATGATTTATTAGGCCAAAGGCAGCACCAAGGCAATGAACAGAGTGTTTGGGACACGATAGTCATTCCTAAACACTCTTTCATCCTTTGGCTCAGCATCAAAGGCAGGCTTTGCTACCAAAGATCATTTGCAATTAGGGCTCTTTGAGAGCTGGTGTCCTGTTTTTATGCACATTTGGCTCACTTGTATGGACAAAAATTAGAACTCGGAGTGGCATTCGTATGCAAATTAGCACGGTCCCTAGTGCGTTGAAGTCGCTTAAGAAAGAAGTGTACTTCCTTTGGATGGCAAGGATGGAAGCATTTTTTAAGATCAAATCCTAAATATTAATACTATTGTCTTGAAAGTCAAGTCTCATGTATATCGAGTCATTTTACTTTATATCCTCATGTTTTGTCTTTCTTAATGACACTATGGATAGATAAACTGTGGAGAATAGTTTCTTTAGCCATTTACTTTAGTATTTGAGTGTCATTGTAAACTTGGGTTGTTTATGGTCTGCCTAGGTATGCGCGAACCTAAATTATCTATTCTCTTTGAACAATATACTTGTTCACATTTAGGTAAAAGGTGACACGTGTTTTCAAATTTTCATAAATTTTTATTTTATAACTTTTTTTACTAATGAATGCACAAAAGATGCATGCACTTAATTTTACAAAATTATTAAAGATTATACTCATGTCCATCTAAAAATCATTGTTTTGTAATCTAGAGAAACTAATTTCCTCCATTTAGATTATCTGCAAAGAAATTTGATTACAAAGATAAATTAGTACAAGATAAAGAATTATGATACCACAAAAAACATCTAAATCAAAATTAAAAAGAAATTTAAATAATACAAGAAAAGAAATGAAAAAGTATCAAATTGAACTAGAAATCGATATTTAAAATTTGAATGTATCAAAAAATTAACAATTACAAAGTTTGATAATTACAATTACATATTTACCCTTTACATTTTGATATATATATATATATATATATATATCCTGCAACATGTAATCAATTTGCTTTTGGTGAACGTTAAGACAGTATAAAATAAGACTGTTAATCAGCTTTCCATGTGAATGATAATCTTTGTACAACTTTGTTTACAAGTTATTAATACAATGATTCCTTTGTATAAAAAAAGAAGAAAAAAAAAACCTCCTACAACAACCTCGTGGACAAATCATCACAGTAAATAAGCTTGCCTGTGATCACAGCAGTCAACTCTTCTATATTTTTAAAATCCAGGTAGAACTAATATTCCTTAAAAGTTCTCATTCTTCATTTATTTATTATTTTATTTATTCTGTAAATAGCTTCTAATCCATGTAATGTCTACCGTAGATATAAATCACAGAGTACTCAACCTAGATGTACAAATACCTTCCTATTATATCGCCGTGAAATGAAATACAGCTAATTGGCCAATAAAGTTTGATTCATCCGTCAAAAATCACATAAAATTCCTACCCAATTGACAAACAAATTACAAGATCATAGTGCTCCACTATAGAAATCGAAGTGTGGGAATGTAGAGGAGAAAGCCTATATACAGCATTACCCAGTCCCAGAAAAACATTCATCACAGGCCAGAATTCGGATTGTTCCAGCAAGGATGAGAGAAATTTCCAGGCCACGACTGAAAGCTTGGTTGAACATAAGTCGGGTTTGAAATGTTGAAATGAAAGGGAACCATGAAAAGAGTGCAATTGGAATGAAAATAATCATTCCCATCCCAGCATCATATAAGCGGGCAATTGAACGCACAGATTTCCAAATTCCCATCTTCTTCACCAAAGGCTTCCATGCTGCAGCGATCTGTCAATACAAAGTCATTATAAGGCCAGTATACCGTTCTAGATATCATACCCTACATATATGATAATTTATAGACATTATTTCTTTGCAAAAGATGAGATATCCAGCAGAAAATGTGCTGCAGTCTGCAAAGAACTTGCCAAATGCACTGTCATATAATCACACGCAGAATTATATGGTAGTGCATAACAAAGTTATTGCACATTTCTTAGGGTGTCATATCATCAAAGGTAATAACTCTCCGGTCCTTTTTGTTATTCCGTCCCACTGCATATCATCTCTAGGTTTACGTGATAAAGAACATAAATAGTGCAGACGAACCCAGTGTATAATACTCTGAAATCTAAAAGCTGAGTGAAGATAGGAGAGATCAAGCCAACACCAATCACTGAGTGTACAAATGCAAAGTGCTTGAAATCACAAAGATTTTGGGGCTTAAAGCTTAAAAGTGCAAAACAGTGTGCAGAAATTGATAAAAGCAAAAGCTTTTGTTTAAAACACCTCACCTTCCAGAAGACATAAAAGTATGCAATAAAACAAGTACAAAAATATAACTCAATCCATCCAGAATTGAATGTACACATTTATATTTTGAAAAATCTATCAATTTTCTTTAAATAAACATATTTTAATATAAAGTCCACTAACAACCTCTTTAATTTGAAGATTTACATTTGACATATAAAGGATAATATGGTCATTTCAGTAAGGTCACAGGCACTTATTAATTTTAGACTAATTCAAATGTAAACATTCAATTCCGGGCAGAAGGAGTATTTAAAAGAAAATAGAGGGAGAATCAGAAAAGCAGTCTTCTTTGTGTATGGCTCGCACTTGGCACAGCATAAAATGCTGGATGTAGGTCAAAGCAAACTCATGTTAAAAAGACCGATAATACTCTGCTATCATCAATGCATTTTGATTACTTTACCTTTTAATACTGGGACTTATATGGCTAAGAACCAGTAATAAAAAATTATGTCTACTGATATCCATTTTCAATGTTCATCGAACCTGAAGCAAGTACTAAATTTATCATTGTGCATCAATTCTTTGGAGAACACAAAGTAGAGTTCGATAATAAGAAAAAAAAAACGAAATTGTAAGAGTTGATCAAGACCAGAATACTTACAGAGAGAATTCCCCACCCAGTTGGTATAAAAGCCAAGCTGCAAGCAAATATGTCTGGAACAGACAAATCTGTAAATACAACTGCTGCAGCTAAACCAGCTATTGCAAGCAAAAAAGAGACACCCTGAATAAATCGCAGCAGCAGCTGAAAATTCACCGATATCTTCTGACTAAAGGTGAACACCTGCAGGATACAACAAAAGTGTTTCATTCTAAGTCATCTGTGGGCCACCATACAAAGGATGCAGAATAGCAGTTTCAGAAGTAAAATCATAAGCATACCTTAAAAAGGAGCATAAGTACAGCAAATACAACCCATGAAAACCCATAAACCTACCCAAGAAAAAGGAGAGAAAATAAATGATTAGCCAGAGTGGTTGTACAGTACAATAAAGGTCTTTCCAGAATGAGGAAACAAGAAAACCGATCCATGGAGCTTGATGAAATGTGAATGAGGCACAAATTCATACCAGATTCTTTATTATACAGAACAAGACAGTTCGATACAGAAACAATACCAAAACTTAGTTTAGTTTAGAAAAGCAATATCGTATTTACCGTTAAAGATGTATCTGATCCTTGAATATTTAGCTTGTATACAATACCATACTGGAACATAAAGAATCGTAGGCTAAGAATGGTCTCTAGCAACCTTCCTCTGAAGGTTCTAATATGAGCCTGCAATTAAACAAAAAAAAAAAAAGACTCAGTGCAACAAATGGAGAGGGAATAAAGAAAATGCAAAACAGAAATGAATATGAGGTGACAAAACAAACAAGTTTTACTGAAACATTCGTATAGTTGAATGGAGTGATTAGTGCAACATGTTATTTTTCAAATTTTCCCAGGTTAGAGAGGAAATAAATGTAAGAAATGGAAAATTAAGTGATTAGCGTCCCCAGATAAAAAAACAGGGAAGAAAACTCTCAAGATGAGCCTATTCATTCTAGCTGTGGCTAAAGAAATATGTTCTATCATGAATGGACATAAACCATGAAAGTTTTTAGCCCTATTACTGATGAAATCCTAGAGAAGACTATCCACATACAAGCCATAATTGTTTCCTTTTACAACCCCAGTAAGTGTTCTTTGCACTTCTTCCCTCTCATAAGACTCATAAAAACATTGTTCTCAAGGAACATATTCTAGACATTGTCCAAATACTTGATCTTTTTTATTTTTCTGTACTTTCATTTTCCTTAAAAACAAACAGACCTACCAAAGTACAATCGTATGATGATTATCAAAATTGAAACAAAGCATTAACTGCAAAAAGAATGCAACAATACAACAGCTCTAAAAATTATGCCAAGAAGCAAACATAACCAGACCATTACTATTTGAGTTATGCACTTTTCAATGTTTTCCATTGTATTTTTTAAAAGTTATTTGTCACGCTACCTTTGTGTGTGTGTCTATTTAACAGATGCATATCGGAGTAATGGCATTAGTTTTAATTTAACTAATGAATAAACTAATAAGGTAGCAAGAGATTTGATATTAATGACACTATTCTCAATAAGCCAATTAAATGCATGAACTAAATTCAGAAAAGAAATAATCCCTCCATCGCTAAATAAAAGTCGTTGGAAGAATTTTTACACAGACCAAGAAAACATTTTGCTCCCTAAGTTGCCCTTATTTATTGTGTTTTGACAAAAAGAAAAAGAAAAGAAAGTCTGTTATTAGAAGAAGAAAATATACACTTTGTCTTGGTCTTGGAAACAAGAAAGAAGTGAGAGAAGAGATGAAAATAAATAAGCATAATATTGAAAGTCAATGATGAAATATCCATAAAATGACATATTTTGAGACAAAATTAACATCATCCAACGACTTATATTTTGGGATCGATGAAATATATAAAACTCCACTTAATGATGCAACTGCAAACACATCAACTCTCAAAATATTCCTCACTTGTTATCGTATTGGATGTTAAAATTGGAATCAAAAACAAAGATGAAGCCAATAAAATTTCTTACACCCCCAGTTCTTCCCATGAGAAAGAGCAGCATATAAGAGCACTGGATATGTAAAAATCCCAGAGTCATCCAGGAAAGTGTGAAAATAGGAACTCAGTAGATTTATGTGGTACTTAAAACAAAAAGGATGTGGGATGGGGATTGGCAAACTGGCCGATAGAAATAGTTCCAAAGGTGCATGATCCACTTAGAAATCTTCTTTCAAGATTAAACCATAGTAAGTCTATAATTAAGAAACCAATGAAGAATGTCAACACATGTTAAAGAAGACTTTGTACCAGTTCTTCATCCCACCAAGCTTCCCAACTTTCTTCTCCCATGACCCCAATTCCGCCCCTATAAAGAAGCCAATTCGTCCAATCCCGGAAGTCCTCTACTGTTCTACAGAGTGGAGAAAGCAGGGTTAGCGAAAATATGAGAGAAAATGGCCAGTTGTTAATAAAACATTACTTACTTCTGCCACTCAAATCCTGATGGATTAAATAAATATGGAGCAAAAAGCCATGAAATAGCCATGAACCAGCTGCTGACAGTAAGAAGGATGTATCCTAGAGCCCCGCCTTCATTATAGCCATATGCGAGGTATACCACCAACAAAAGCACAACTTCCATTCTGAGAAATTATAAGAATTAAACACAAAACACACAAATGCCACTCAGATTAAGAAGGGTACATTTATACGAGAGAGAAAGAGAGACCCTTTGACAAAATGACTTCGGGAGTAAAGCCTGTAATTTTCAGAGAATTTGATGTGTCGAACAACAAATCCTCTACCAGTCGCTTGATACTGTTCAAAAGTTCAGAGCAGTAACATCAAAAGAGGTTCCAAACTAGATGAATAAATATAAGTAGTTAAAATTACTTTGAAGGACATACTCTAGCACCACCATGGAGAATAGTCCGACCAAAGTAGTGTGTTTTTGTGCCCAGTGAGAATGTGAAGAAGACAGAACATAGTTGAAATTGCATAGTGACAAAACTGACAAGAGCCTGTGGTAACAAGCAGGAAACATAACAGTTAAGAACTGGTACTCTGAGAAAAGAATAGAATCTCAGTTGACATAAGTTTTTAATCATTGAAAGACATGATTAGAAAGCGCCTTGAGCATCAGTACTCTGGTGCTTCTTTAACCCCAGATACCATAAATGTTGCATTAAGCATATAATTGAGCAACCAAGAGAAAATTAGTCTTTACTATCCAATGGTATGGATGCATCCTTACCAGAACCAAGCAAGGAAAATGAAACATGAATAGAAAAAATACAAGAAACATGGGAAAAGTCCATCATCGTTAATATTTACAAGATGCATTGGACAACTGATGTTACACATCACAATTTTTCCTGAGATAATATCCAACCAACTTATTAATTTCTTCTGTGCCTCAACAGGAAATTTTTCTCAGCAAAAATTGAGATTAAATAGGCATATACATGAAATGAGCAACATCATACCCTTAGAAAACCTTGTTCCAATATGAACCCCAAAACCATTGGTACTGCTGTAAAAGCACCAATCTGAACCAAAAACTGTGCATTCAGTGCCGCACTCAAAGCTGTATTATCGAATATCCTTGCTCTGATCTGGACAGTTTCGCCAACTCCTGATAAAGCCTGAAACAATTTGGTTCACCCATAAAACAGTCATAAACATTCAAGACAAGAAAGAGCAAATTATCATGTCACACAAAGAAGCAATAACTCACTTTTCCATATCCATGACTACCTCTAGCTAAGATATGTAAATGGAACAGAAGCAAAAAAAAAAAAGGAAGAGGAGGTAGTCACTAATTTCCTACCAACTCACAAAGAAATCAAGCATACCCTCATTTATAATGAAGATGCTTTCCCATTATGGGATTGGGAGATGCACTAGAAATACTAGAAAAATATATAAAAAACTTCCCTCCTAGCTCTTGACTGTATACATTGCTCTAGCTTTCCTCAGCATAAAAGAAGATTGAAAATGTACTCCAATGGTTTTGAAGGGAAAAAAATTAAAATTAAAATTCCTCTGATATATCTTACTGCTTACCAAATATGCTCTCCCATAGAGGAAAATGTATACAGTCAACACCGTCAGCTGCACACACATTAGGAGATCAATTATTAGATAACATTTACCTTCAAATTCAGAAACTGTAACTGCAACTGCTTTAGAAGTGAGTGAGAAACAGAATCTCCGCGTTGAAGAGGATTATGACATTAATATTAATGCAACCTCTTCACAGGTGCACTTGAGATGAGAGTAGTGGCAGGGAAAAAATATTCCAGAGGAAAATGAATAAACATTAAACAGAAGCTCATATTAAGAAGATGAACATGGAACAAAGTGAAATACTTCACACAGCAAATAAATTTATTTCATAGAATCACCCAGGATATCCTCTCATGGAACAAGAAATGATGTTCCTCAGATAAATGAATAGGTCATCCGACATGCTTTTCAGCTATCCTCCTATTCATCCAGCTTAATAATTTATAGCCTTTCAATACTTTGGGCATTTTACTTCTTTTCCAGGGGATAACAGCCATTCGAGATTCCTCTCCATTACAAGCACCTTTTCTCTAGTTTAGAAAGCCTCGTGACAGTATTTCATAAGTTGTGTAGGGAAAATTGTATGGACCAAGAACAGAGATTCAACAGGCAAGAAGTAGCACAATATAATCCAAAGGCCAACCTATTTGTACTCTAAGAATGATTTACAGACTATCCATTCAATCATTATATGATAATTAATAGTTCTTACCCCTGAAATCTTCATAATCCCAGTGTTCAATGGAGCCACGTGCACTTGCTCTTTTGAATTGATTATATCTATAAATTTCAGCTTCATCAACCAGAAGCGTTTTTCCCCACTCTTTTTTTAGTAACAGCACCAAATAGTTGGAGGATGTTTTTGTACTTGTTTCTGAGAAGTGTGGTTAAGCTTGGCCTACTCAATTAGAGATATTCGATTTCATTCTGTTTCCTTTATTTGATTCTTTGTTTATTTTTGTTTCATTTATTTGCTAGTTGTAAGATCTTGAAGTATTGGGGGGCCACTGGCCAAACCAGTAGTAAACAGTAACAAAATGGGCCTTCCACACCATTAGTCATGTAGGCTCACAAGATCAAATTTAGCAGAAAGGATCGCCAGGGGGTTATGCTATAACTGTGATGATTCTTATTCCACAGGACACAAATGTAAAAGATTATTTTGGATTGTGGTTCCAGATTCTAATAGTGAATTCAAGGAAGACATGGTGGGGGATATGCAGATTTCTTTAAATGTTATCAGTAAGGACCGCAATTCTGCGAGAAGAATTATTTCCTAGTTTAGGACTGGAGGTGTGGAAAAGAGCAGGACCGTGGGTCTATATGGCAAACGGAGAACATGGACATAGCTTGGGCATTTGTAAGTCAGTATCTCTTCGCGTTGCCTGACATCTTTCAGCTGATTATTTGCATGATGGCTCTATTTCAAGAAGTTTACACCTAGCAGGCAGAACAAATGAGCCTGTTCATCTATCAGGGATGATCAGAAATTCTTGATTTTTCTCTTTGAAAATGCTTTATCTCAGAGCAAACCGTACATACCAAGGTCAGATCAAATAGAAGTCTTAAATATATCAAAATAAAACCTTTAATTAGTCTAATATGTCTATCTAGAGAGTCTGTTGGTTTTAACATTAGAAGAATTCTAAAGTAGAAGAGTCTTTTTTTAGAAAGTTAATATATTTAGGTATCCTCCAACAATAACCTAGAAATTTGCGGCATTTCTTTTTTAGGAAGTTGCTACTACTTTTAATATATAGTTAACCTAGAAAATTGTGGCATTGTGACTCGAAATAACTAGGAAGTCTCTTCCATAGTTAACCTATAAAGAAGAAAACCAACAGACTATTCAACTAGGCACCCCTTTTTAGCGCCTTGGGCATCTAAGAAAGGCACAAAATAAGGCAAAAAAGTGTCCTGACAAAAGTGCAAGGAGGGTTTTGAGCTGTGCCTAGGCGCGCATCTTAGCATTACTGCTTCCCACTAATGAATTGAAGTGATTGAGGAGCAACAAGAGTCAAAACTCTTGGTTACTATGTTGACAAATCATCATCTTGTTAGCTATACCCCTTATTTCTAAATATTTTCATTTCTTGTTTACTCTATAGCTCAAGACAAGATGATTTTTTGGAAAGAAAATTAACTCACCATGGTACAAAAGTAATATCCAACTGTAGTGAAGAAGAATGATAGCATTCTGAAAAAATCGATGAGTTGTCCAAGCCTATAGACATCCCTACTAAGAACTTGTTCACCATTTCCACCAGCAACCTTGCCTTCAAATAAAGCAATTTGATTAAGTCCAACATCTCTGCCCTTGCCAACCTGTAATAATATTAGTCAGAAACTTTTATTACCATGCATTTCACCTGTAGAAGGAACAGCTTGTATATGTACCTGGATGTATTCATGGTGGGTAATATTTCCTTGACGCAAGGTTGAATTGTATCCTGCATATTCCTTGAAATTATGAAAAGCATCTCCATGCATATAGGGGAAATAACAAACATATGCCCTTTGTGAGAGAGAACAGATTTCAAATCCCACTGGTTTGGTTTGACCAAATAATTCTTATAATCTCCAAAGAATGCAATTTAAAAATACAGTTGTCAGTTATGTCTGCTACATCTAATAAAAACATTGCATCAAACAACAATTGATCGCTTGCTTCAGAGAACGCACAAGACCTCAAAATGAAATCTGGTCTTTAGAAAAGAAGATCATTAGTATAGTAATTCAGCATTACATCTTTACCTGCATATATGTCTTCACTGATGTTAATTACCCGAGATGCCTTGCTGATACCTCCCCGAGTTAAATGGAAAATTCTATCAAAAACATCTGGATGGCCATAATGCATACGGACCCTATATAACCCAACAATTTCATTTCAATATTGAAAACCATAATCAAACAAAACAAAATATTACTTTGCATGAAAGATAAACAAGCTTAGTAAAGCACAAACTTACTTTAAAGGATTTGCTAGAACACGCTGCCCAAGTGTCACAAAGCTGGTCTCTTGATTTGACATGAAAGATGCTAAGGAAGATACACTACAAAAATTAAATTAAAAAATCTCAAATGCATGCCAGCAATAAAAATCATAGTAGTACATCAACATTGACCCAGAAATACCTTCCAGTAAATATATGCTCCCTAACACCAAGAATGGTAGGAGGATGAATCCCATGATTCCGATGGAACTCTTCAAGGAGGTTTCTCATTTTCAAAGCCTCCTCAAAATAGTTATCCTGTTAAAAATGGATAAATAAAGAAATTAGATACAAAAGTACGAGTGGGAGGGTGGAGGGGGGAAGGGAAAAAAAAGGCCCCTTCATCCAAAATTGAATGTCCACATCTTTATTATGGGATGTTAAAGAATTAATATCCTATTTCCTAAAATAACATGTTTTCAATCTAAAGTTCCATTAAAATTAAATTAAAATTAAAAAATCTAATGTTACAGATAACTCTTCTCTCTCCAGCTATGCAAAATGACAAAATCAGGCATAGATAACTCTGGTGTGAGCCTAGTTTAATACCTAGTTTAGGAGGACAGAATTAAGGTGAAAAAGAGAGATTTGGGGGAAAGGAGATCTATGCACGCTTCTGTTAGTGTTTTTAGGGGAGAGAAGAAACGAGATCTAGAAAGATTGAGAATCCCTCAAATCATCCGAATCTCTCTAGGAGTGGAGAGAAACAGATGGAAACTCACTTTTGCATGAGTGAAGTTTCTAAAATGCCAATTATACCCATTGTCTTCAGCATCTCCAACATATCACCAAATCACAAATGAGTGATCAACAACAATAGCCAACTGACAGTGGAAGGATGACGGGTGGATTTTGAGTGATCAATTGTAATACGCTACATGTTGGAATTCTAAATTAGACTATTTCAAGGATTCCTCCAAATCATCTTATGTGGAAGACTTTTTGCTACGGTTTCACCCATTCCATCGACTATCCAAAGGTCCTAACTCAGATTTTTCGCTTCACCAGCACTCTAAAATTAGTAGTAGTTGTTCCCATCTTCGCTTCTCATTTTTTATTTATTATTTATAGAAGTTCAGTTCTTTGTTCAATGGCTGCGAGGAACAGAAGCTAAGTAGAGGAAATGGAATGATATTGGAATGCTCGGAAGGATAAATTTGTAAAAGATTCTTAAAATTACTCCTTTTCCCTTCTCTTCAAACTCAGAAATAAAAGAAAAGTCTCTTCTTTTCTTTTCTTCTCTAAACTCCCAATCAGTCTGGGAGAAAATTTACCACACTTTTTCTTTTCTTTTTTCCCCCTCTTATAACTTAAGTTTGCTCTTCAACTATTCTCCCATAAACTCACAAACTAGGCTTAGCGTCTAATACATTCAAGATGGCTCAACTTGTTTTGTAAAAACTTATTGATGAAGTTCTTCAACTCTTCCTCCAGGTTTTGATGAAGAGATGTTCCTTGAGGAAGGGATTAGGGACTGATCATGGAGCAAAAGCTGAAGAAACTAAGGGAATCTGAAAGTACACTAACAAGTTACTGTTGATTGTATTTAATGACTTGATACAATAGATTACAAGAAGTGCTTATATATATAGGCTTACACAAGCACACAAATGTAGAAAAAACAACACTCATAGTAGCCATGTTTGGCTGCCAAACATAGCAGCCATTTTAGGCTGCCTAACTTAATTTAATACTCAACACTCCCCCTCAAGCTGGTGCATATAGATCAAATACTTCAAGCTTGCTACAAATGTATTCAATCCTAGGTCCTCTCAAAGATTTAGTAAAGACATCAACAAGTTGGTCATTTGATCCAATGAAAGCAGTAGCAATGTCTCCAGAAGCAACCTTTCAAGTATGAAGTGGCAATCAACTTCAATATGTTTAGTCCTTTCATGAAGGACAAGATTAGATGCAATGTGCAAGGCAGCTTGATTATCACAAACTAATTTCATAGAGTTGAGTTTACAGAACTTGAGCTCCGTGAGAAGGTGCTTCACCTAAATAAGTTCGCACATCCCAAGAGCCATTGCTCGGTATTCGACTTCTGCACTTGAACGAGTTACCACATCTTGTTTTTTACTTTTTCATGACACAAGACTTCCACCAAACAAGATACAATAACCTGATATTGATCTTCTATACCAAGGACAGCCAGCCCAACTTGCATCTGTATAGCTAACAATTTATGTATTTTCATAATTCTTATAAAGCCTGTACCTGGAGACCTTTTAACATACTTTAAAATTTTGGTTGTAGCTTTCCAATGGCTTTCACATGGTGCTTGCAAAAACTGGCTAACCACACTAACTGCAAATGAGATCAGGACGAGTGACTGTCAGATAAAGTAGCTTGCCAACTAACCTTCAGTATCTTCCTGGATCAGATAAAGGCTCCCCCTGTCCTAGAAGAAGTTTGACATTGGGATCCATGGGTGTGTCAACAGGTCTGCAATCTGTCATACCTGTTTCTTCAAGTATATCCAAGGCATACTTTCTTTGAGAAACATAAATCCCTTGTTGTGATTGAACAACTTCTGTACCAAGAAAATACTTTAAATTTCTAAGGTCTTTAGTCTCAAAGTTTTGAAACAAATGTTCCTGAAGTTGATTTATGCCCTCTGTGTCATCTCCAGTGATAATAATATCGTCAACATAAACTACCAAATAGATATTTTTTTCTGATAAATGTCTGTAAAATACAGAATGATTAACCTTGCTTCGAGTTATGCCGAACTGTTGAACAACTCCACTAAACCTGTCAATCCAAGCATGGGGGGATTGTTTCAAACCATAGAGAGAGTGCTTAAGGTGACGTACTAAGTTCCTTCCTGTTTTAGCTACGAAACCTGGAGGTTGGTCCATGTACACTTCTTTGTTCAGGTCACCATGTAAGAAGGTATTCTTGATATCCAACTAATGTAATGACCATTGATGAGTGACTATCATTGACAGGAAAATACGCACAGAGGCAATTTTGGCCACGAGTGAAAAAGTATCAGTGTAGTCAACACCAAATACCTGCGTATAACCTTTAGCAACAAGTCGAGCTTTAAGTCTGTCCACTTGTCCATCTGGGCCAACTTTGACATTATACACCCATCTGCAACAAACTACTGCTTTGCCAAGAGGTAGAGGTACCAACTCCCAAGTTCCTAAAGAATCAAGAGCTTCCATTTCATCAGCCATAGCCTGCCTCCAGTCTGGTTGAGATAAGGCATCATGAACATTCTTAGGGACAGAAACAGAAGACAAATGGGAAATAAAAGCACAATAGGATGGAGAAAGACGCTTTTGTGAGAGAAAATTATAGATGGGATAAGGATTTCGAGTAGACCTGGTACCTATGCGGTTGGCAATAGGTGAATCTTGGACCGAGTCAGAAGGATCCGACGGCATAGGACATGAATCAACTGGACGTTCATGATCTTCTTGTGAACTATGTAACTGACGAATGCGACGCTGATATATGTGTGGGAAAGGTGACATAAGTTTTTCCTCTTGGATTTGGGGCAAAGACTCAGGAGGAAGTGAAGTGAGTGCTTCTTCAGGTACCATATGAGGTGATGACTCAGAGAAGGTAGGAACAGGAAGTATTTCTGCAGTCCCAGTGGGTGCCCCAGTGAAGTCGGACTCGGTAATAGTAGTTAAAGAAAAGAAGGGTGAAGACTCAAAAAAAGTAACATCAAAAGTTGTGTAAAAACGATGAGTCTTAGGATAATAACACCGAAAGCCCTTTTGAAGACGAGAATATCCAATAAAAACACATTTTATTGCTTTGGGATCTAGTTTATCTCGTCCAGGAGTAGTGTCATGAACGAAACTGGTACACCCAAAGACCCTTAGCGGAAGCTTATGAAGAGGTTCTTGTGAGAGTAAAACACTAAGTGGAATTTTTCCTTGCAAGACAGAAGAGGGCATTCGGTTTATGAGGTAGCAAGAGTGAAGTATAGCATCTCCCCAAAATCTTTTAGGAATCTTTTGATGGATAAGTAAACTACGGGCTGTTTCGACAAGATGTCGATTCTACCTCTCAGCAATTCCATTTTGTTGTGGAGTTCTAGCACATGAAGATTCATGAAGAATGCCATGTGAGGAGAAGAAAGTAGTGAATGGATCAGAAAAGTACTCTTTTGCATTATCACTACGCATAATTTTTATAGAAACTCCAAACTGAGTTTTTATTTCATTATAGAATGTTTGGAATACATCAAAAAGCTCAAAACGATTTTTCATCAAAAAGACCCAAGTGCAACGAGAAAAATCATCTATAAAGGTAATAAAATACCGATAGCCAAGAATAGAAGGAATACGACATGGCCCCCAAACATCAGAGTGAACTAAAGAAAATGGGGTAGTAGTTCGCCTATCAACCCTACCGGGATATGAAGCTCTGGAATGTTTCCCAAGTTGACATGACTCACATTCAAGAGATTTTAAATTTGACAGATCGGGAAAGATTTGACGCATTTTATTAAGACTCGGGTGCCCCAAACGGTAATGAGCAAGAAGAGAAGAAACAGTAGCGGTGAGTGCAGCTTTGGAACATAAGAAGAGGTAAAGTCCCTTTGATTCATATCCCATACCAATGGTCTCCTTCGTGTGTCGGTCCTGCACAAGTACCGAATTAGAAGAGAAAGTGACAAAACAGTTAAGAGACTGAGTAAGTTGGTAAACGGAAATTAAATTGAAGGGACATCCAGGAATATACAACACATTAGATAAGGATAAAGAAGGAAGAAAAGTAACGTTCCCAATGCCTTTTGCAGCACCTATTGATCGATCGCCAAAGGTAACTGATGGAAGGGAATTAGAATAGGTCATGTGAGAGAAAAGATCAGGATTACCAGAAAGATGATCAGTGGCTCCGAAATCAAAAAT
Organism: Apocynum venetum; assembly: GCA_019593545.1. Classification (NCBI taxonomy): domain Eukaryota; kingdom Viridiplantae; phylum Streptophyta; class Magnoliopsida; order Gentianales; family Apocynaceae; genus Apocynum; species Apocynum venetum. The sequence goes on along the minus strand of SRSM01000562.1, from coordinate 37,154 downwards.
CCACATAGAGTTAGACTGGAAAGCAAGAGCGGTATGCGAAGCTTCAGGAGTGACAGAGGTCCTAGCAGCCTTGAGTCGTAGAAACTCTTGATACTCGGTGTTTGAGATAGTAGTGTGTGTATTAGGGGCATCTGAATTGACTTGGACCACATTAGCCACTATTGGCTTGCCATGAAGTGCCCAACATTCTTCCTTTGTGTGCCCCGGTTTGTTACAACGATCACAAAATCGGAATGGATCACGGCCACCCCGACCAATACCACGACCACCTCGACCTCCTCGATAACTTCCTCGACCTCTTCCTCTGTTATTGTCTCGATAATGTTGAGTTTGAAAGGTAAGAGCAGAGTGCTCTATTGTGGAGGAGGGTGTAATTTCTTTGGAAACAGAAGAAAATTGTAGAAGTCTTTTAAACATGTCTTTAGTATTCGGTACAATTCCTTCGCCGAGAATTCCATTACAAACTTGTTTATAATCTGACTCAAGCTTTGCAAGAGTGAATACAGCAAAAAAGTTGTCACGTTGAGCAAGCTGGTCTGCCGGTGATCCTCCAATGGACAAGAGTTTGTTGAATTCTGACATGAGCCCTTGAATTTTGCCTAAAAAATTTTCCATTGACATATCTGACTTCTTGATATTCACCATTTCACTAATAATGGAATAAAAACGAGAGATGTCATTTGTATATAATGATTGTACGTGTTCCCATACGGATGCACAAGTCATGAAGGGACGAAACATAGGAACTAACTCAGGTGAAAGAGACTGCCATAGAAGACTGCATAATTGGGCATCAACTCTTTCCCACACATCTCTTTCATAGTGAATTTTCTCAGAATTTATAGTTAAATGATCAACTACTCCTTGTCCCATAAATCACAGTTTCACAGCAGAAGACCACTCTTGACAATTTTGGGACGCTATCAACTTATCATGAGTGATAACAACATTACCAGATAAATTTGGCACATAAACTTTTGGTTGAATAGATTGAGATTGGGAAATAGGGTTCAATATTTCTTCTTCAGCCATGACTTGTATTTTGTTCCTAATACTAAGGTCGTATATTGCTTATCAAGACCAATTGGAGATAAGAAACAATTGCAGCAAAAAGTTCTTAATACCCAAGAGAACAAATGTGACCCATTTCAAAAATCAAAGGTGAAACTAACAAATAACACCTGGAATGGATCAAGCAGAACCTTGAGAAGCTCGAGGAAGAAGCGGCGCAGCGTTCCGACCGCTGCAGGTGGCGCGTGAGCCTCATGCGCCGGAGAGTGAGGCGGTGTGTGGCGGCAGTTTCTGACCACCGGACTTCGGGTGATGTTCTGAGAGGTTGAGGCGCGCCTAATGATGATGTAAGACAGACAGAAAAATAGAATGGAGAATAGAAACTGAATTTAGATTGAAGAAGCTGGAATTTGAAGCTTGAAGAAGCTGAGAACTTGAAATTTGAATAAGCTGGAATTTGAAGATTTTATCATAGGGTTGGAGATATGTTTCTGATGTGTATTGTTGGATATATAGAGGAGGCTTGAGAAAAAAAAACTTCTTGAAGCAAAAGACTAAAAATTCTAATTGAAACACTTCTTAAAACAAATTCCAGAAATGTTCTAATACTTCAAATGAACCTTTCAGATTATCAGAAAGATTCATGCCACAAGAAAAGAGGCTCTGATACAATGTTGATTGTATTTAATGATTTGATACAATAGATTACAAGAAGTGCCTATATATATAGGCTTACACAAGCACACAAATGTAGAAAAAACAACCCTCATAGCAGCCATGTTTGACTGCCAAACATAGCAGCCATTTTAGGCTGCCTAACTTAATTTAATACTCAACCGTTACCCTTGATTGTCCGACCCATACGCTATATCTGATTTCCACATTGTTCTATTTTACTTTCTTGATGGTATTCCAGGGCACTAGAGCTCATTCTCTTTGATACACTTATTCAATTGAGAGAAGTTACAAACTATTTGTGGCAAAATATGCATCATCCACTTTGGAAGCCACGTGTTACACATCCATATCTGTTAAAGGATGTGTATTCTTTACATCTAGAAAATCAAATGACTGGCTTGGCTGTCTTTGAAAAAGCTTTCCAAGGGAAAAATTATTGTAAAGAATGAGAAGAAAAAAGCCATCCAAATAAGAAATGTTCTTTTCTCCTATGGGGGGGGGCGGGGACAGAGCAGCAGGGGGGTCATATATGATGTTGGCTGGGTTAATGCAGTAAGAATGTGAAAAATAAGAGGGCTAAAATGGGTCACACTCAATTTAAAAATAACAACACAAACATAAAATATGTCCAACATTATAAAAAATTTGTAATATATATTATATATGTCTCCATCACTAAAACTTAAATTTGAGGAATTTTGAGTAAGAAATATTATAGAAAATTGATTGCTTGCACAAATGCACACTTCTGAATGTGGAACAAGATTACAATACAAACCACTAAAACTAAATAGTTTAAGGTTGTTAGTTACTAATGGTCAAGTGGCAGTCAAAATGGACCATTCAATATTGGATGGAAAGAGTAAAAATATTCCCTCCATCCCACCATATTTTAGCAACTTTCTACCTTGGAATCTCCCAAAATTCTAACATGTATTATTACCCTCAAAAAGTTAGTCATATATTACTTGATTTGACATTTAGGGCTTATTTGATTGGTAGGAAAGTAAAGTGATCCAGGAATATGATTCCTAGGAATAAGATTCTGGGGAAAATGAATCCAGAAATATTTCTTATACTGTGTTTTGAAAAGTAAGGAATATTTTGATGAAAAATGTCAATATTCATATTACTGTGTTTATTTCAAATTAATGAATTGAGGAATGTAATCAACATATTACTTACAATTATGTTTTAACTTGTTTAAATGTTTTAAAAATAAATAATTATGTTTTCAAATACAAAATTCTATACTAAATATTTACATAAAACTAAAAAAACAACCATAGATTTTAATTACAAATACTATAAATCATTAAAAAGTCATAAACTTTTCAAAATATAAAATTCATAACAATGAACTAGATAATTCAACCTACAATAAAGAAATTTTGAGGAAACAAACCAGACAAGGATATGTATGTTTAGTTACATTGTCCGGATTACAAAGTTAGAATTTCAGATTTCAGTGCTTCCAATTTGTTGATTACAAATATTGATCTCTGTTCACGCTATAGCTATAACAAGAATATGTGCACTTGAAACTAGGTGATGCCAATGAAATTTTGAGGTTGGCATTTAGAAAGACATGCCTATCATTCTTTAATAGCTCACGGTGGATATGATTACATCCAATATCTGATAGAATTTCTGATTGTATCCAATAAGATAAATTTGTTAATATCAAGAACAAATTTCCAGAGGTTATCTTAGGTTTATTTTAAAATAATAGAATTTCTTACGTATAATAACACCAATTAATCTATATCACTTTTCTGTGATGAATGGCTAACTATATTTAAACCACTTTTCAAAACCAATCATTTTTCTAATTAAATTATCAAAAGTTTCAGTTTTATGTGTATACCACTGCTTGCTAATAAATGTCGCAAGACACACAATAAGCTAATTAAAAATTAGTGAACCACTTGTTCTTGCATACACAATGAAAATCTCAAATTCCAATCATGAAAAAAAAAATACAGAACCATATAACCCAACTACATGTGCCGAGAATCACTTGATCAACGATCAACAGAAAATCAGAAAATAATACAATTCAGAAAAAAAGACAACTAAATATTACAATTCAGAAAAAAATCTAAAGCCCACAAAAATCCCATGCTAATTTTATTTTCAAAGAAAAAGAAAAACTTTACACATGCAAAAATAAGAAAATCAACCTTCTACTACCTTTAAATTCCAAAAGCCCCCAAAAAAAAGCCTTTTCTTTTTCCCTGTTATGAAAGGGGCTCTTGTTCTTCGGGTGGATAGAAGAGGCTATAGAAAAAGGACTGAGCTCTTTGATAGAGATTAAAAAAGGGGGGTTCTTAAAAATAAGAGGCGTGTTCCTAAACAACAAAAAGGGAGTGATTTGATGATTAAATTCCTGAGGAAAGTAATCAGAATAATAGCCTGAGGTGAGGAATAAGAATCCAAGAAAGTTGTTCAACTTTACTTGTTTTTAGGATTCTTTTTACTTTCCTTAGGACTCTAAAATTCAACCAACACAGGATTTTAAATTGAAGGAAAAAGAATACTTTCCCAAGTCAGAATCCTTGCCAACCAAACATGGCCTTAAGGATATGTTGGCCCACAGGCTATCTACTTAATGTGTTACCATAGCACAGTTTCAACTAGGGCCGGCAGTTTGAACCCGATTCGCCAACACGACACGAACACGACACGATTATAACGGGTTAGAGTTGACATGATATGACACGACACGACACGACAAGACACGTTATTGGCAACGATTTTCGTTCAAATCAAATTGAGCATTTAAAGACTAAATTTCAACTTATTTAACTTATGAAAAAGTTTTTTTGTATTTAACTTTCCAAAAGAAAACAAAATTTTCTTTTAACTTTATAAAATTTGAATCGTAATTTAACCATTCCATCCTTACTTACACTGAACTTTTAAATTAAATTTAAAAATATTAGAATTTTTATTAAGATTTAGTTATGTTTAGTTGTAAAAATTATAATTTGAGTGTTTAAATTATTTTTAATGTTTTTCACTTATTAATTGTGTTTTATTTGAATTGATAATTTTTCCGTAATATAAACGGGTTGACACGCGAGTGACACGCGAGTTGACACGAACACGATAAGCTGACACGAATCAACCCGAACACGACACGATACCCACCCCTAGTTTCAACTCCCACAAAAAAGCATTAAGGTGGGGTGAGAAACTATCAAAATAATGGGACGGAGGGAACAAAAACCCTTAAGTTTATCTACAACTCAACAGTGCCAAATAAACATGCCAATGGGGTGTTTTCCATCTTCATCTCAAGTCACTCTAAAACATTCATATGCAACTTTTGGCATAAGTTGGTCAACCAAGAAAATAACCAATGTATGTAGAGGCAACACTGCAGCAGTATCATGAATTTGTTATATCGTTCAGCTTACTGCCATTTAATTGGTTCTAGATATTTAAGAACAATTTCACTTTAATGTACATATTTAAGCTAAGTTCACTTTAATGTATCAAAGGAACCATCTGAAAGTTTTCCAAACATTTTAAACCTAATAGATTTGAGATATCCTTTCAATCATGTCCTCATCTAGGAAAGTTTCAGAAAACAATAGAATTGCAATTTTAAGAATTTCAAATCCTTCTAAAGTCCATGTCAATCTAAATTCTCCCAAAGATATTGTGGCAGTCAAATAAACAAATTCACCTAGCTTATTCGCAAAGTGAAGACAACTAGAGTGAATTTTGGAACTAGAACAAACCCTTAACTAGCATATGAAGTGCTCTATTTTCTATCAAAAGAAATGGCCATCCTATCGTTAACCACACAAGTCAATATGCAAAGGGCCTAAAGATGGATGTAGATCAAGAATTTCATGAGAATGTTTCATATCATACACATAAAGTTTTTGGTCTGCAATATGTTGTTAGATTCTTCATTCTAAGGATTTTCAATTATGATTTTGATTTTTAGGTGTCAGGTGTATTTTGGTGACTCAGTCAATTACTGGAATGGGAAGGGATTTAGTCTTAGCCTTTGTTTAACTACTAATAGCATTTGTCCCAACATCTCTTCCTGTTTTCAAAGCATTCACAGCCATGAACCAGCCTCTTCGTACCCACTAATCTGATTTGTTCTCTCTTTGATTGACTACCAAAGTATCACTAGAAACCCAACATTAGCAGAGTTCTTCCACTGCCTATGGCATGATAAATCTACCCTACATCTTCCTGCATCTCAAATATTGCTTGGTCTTTTGCAACAAACTTTGGCATGCTAATTTGACAGTTTATGCTGTTGTAAATTGCAGCCAAAGTTTTAACAGTCAGGTACTAAAATATAAAGAAAATACCTGCATCACAGGTTTTGTTTTTTTTTTACCTGATTCATGTCAATTGTCTGCATTGCATTTCCACGTGTAAAGATGACAGCATGATTCTGATTTTCAGGCTTTCCTTCACCCAGTTTGGGATTCCCAGGTAACTTTACTGAATATATTTCCTACATAAATTTAGAAGGAAAGAAACCCATCTAAGAATCTAAACATTTGAAGAGTGAGTTGGCATTATCTCATGGTATATAACATATGAATCAGCAAGTCAGATGGTCAAAGAGGGGAATTAAAGATAAAAGCTTCTCAGCTCTCAAGATCCAGAATCATGTCAGGCAAAACATTGAGGAATTAGCCAACAATCAGGTAAGCTGGAAAAATCATATTGATGGACAACTACAGCCAACAAAATTATGTTGGGACTACTGACATCGTCATGAGAGACTGGCACGAGTATAGGTCATTCACTGAGGACAATTTAAAGAAACAGCCAACACTAAAAACTAACAAGCTTGCAAGCCTCCTGTCCCTCACAACCAAAAAAGAGGGGAGAAGAAAAACGGTGATTGATAATTTATGGTACATTAATTGGAATTGGTATCGTTCATCTATACCATTTCAACCCATAAGCCAAAGAAACCAAGAGCCCTGAAGGTCACCATCCAACTGAAGTGAACTAAAAAACAGAATTCAGCAACAATTATTCATATTTAGGAACAAAACCTTAGAACCTCTCCTCTTATTCTCTTTTACAGTTTAGCAAAACCAAGGAAACTTCTTTTATCTGTTTATCAATGTTGGAAGTCTGTTGTAATAATACTTTGATTTTATTTCGTTGTCCTCCAAACGCAGACAGAGAGTAAAATTCAGCATAAAGCAAATAATGCACAGAGTGCAAAGTAATCAAGCATGTATTATGAAGAAAGAAAAGGAACAATCAAACCTTATCTTTCCCATTGATGTCAGCTTTTACGAGCTTCGAGTAATATTCTGTGTGTACTATGCCATCCTTTAGAGTCTCAACCACCTCAATGAAAGCAACCCGAAGAGCTTCATTTCTACAGTGAAATAAAAATCATAAAAGGATCAAATAACTAGCCAAAGTACCCACATTTTTCAATTGCATCAATATGTTCATGGAAGAAAGAGAGAATATGCAACAGCCTAGAGAAATATGCAACCACACAGTACCACACGTCCACACCAGTAGTAGAAAATACCCTAAAGCCATGATACTTCGAATTTAATAATTGTAGAAGCATTATATAGCAAGGACATTAAGATTATTCTACCTCTGCATTAGCAACGCAATATCAGCAGCTTCAGGCTTCCGTTCTTCTTTCTGTTTTCCATATATTTGACATGTAACAACATAAGTAAACTTCAGATCTGCCTGAGCCCTTGCTTCAGGAGACAACTCATAACCTTCAACATCAGCTACATCGTTCAAAGAATTTGCAGCTTCCAGATCTGAGCATAACTCACAAAGATTAAAAAATATCAAGCAAATCAAACAGAAATAAACAAATATTGAGGTATTCAGTTTGCCAACCTCCAGATATAATTCTTTCCAGATAAGTTTGAAGCATCAGAGCTTTTCTGTAGTACATCATTCCCCGAACTGAAAAAAACAAACATCGTGATACTAAGCAGTCAAATAACCAAGTCCCAGTTGCTGAATGTAGACCACAGTTAGATTGTTAAATCCAATACAAACAAATCAAAAAGAAACTTAAGACTTCAAAAGAGATGTATGAATGGAATAATCATATATAAGAAAAAGCAAATCTCAAGTACACTATTAATGATATCCCATGACTTTTCAGTACAATATTCACATTTATAATGTTCCTGATATAATTCTCGCCTAGAATATTGTATTGGGTAATAAATTATGACAAGAGATTTGTAGGTACAGCTCCTTTGTTTCCCATTTCTTGTTCCCCACAGTATTCCTTGGCTCTCCCTATCTGCCTTTTTGCACTGGCAGAAGAATATGTTAACCATAAACATAGTCTGTAACATATATGCAAAAACAATTTTTATGAGCCTTTACTGCACCATATGAACTTGACCTATGTAAAAGTATTCCTCAAATAATCCATTATTTGAAGAAAAGAAATGGTTTCCCACACAATCCATTAGAGTGAAAGATTATGGTTTTTTTAAACATTGAATACTGATGTTTGCAGATCAAAGATCAATTTTGAAATTTGAAGCTACACTAATGGAGAAAAAAACAATTTATTGTGCAATATATTAGCAAAAAGGTCACTGGAAAAAACAATTGTCATTAGCAATATAGGGATGACATCACAAGAAAAAAAAAGTGTGCAAAATATATTCTAAAGCCTACAATATATTGCAAAAATACTCAAAAAACATTTCAGTGCAGCATAAACTCTATAGTTTGTGTTTAACATGTTCACATAATCTCTTTAGAAATGTGCGGGAAGTATATTTTATTGATCTGGAAGTATTACCATCAACTATGCTCTCAATTGTAATACATTCCAAGTTTGCAAATCGATAGGGCTATCCTCATTTGCCAATTAATACATATAAATGATGATTAAACAACAAAAGTTTCTGAAAGTCAAGCAAGAATAGAACCACCAAATCATTATTTGCAGCATATTAGGCCGTAAGCTTGACTTTCAGACATTTTCTGTGTTTATTTACTGAGATATGCCTGTCATTTAACATGAAGTGAACCCCACAGGACTGGGACTGCTGAGTTGACATACAGAACAATAAATCAGCAATAAACTTCTCAAGGTCTAATGACTCGTGGAGCATTTGCAAAGATAACATACCTGTTCTAGCCAATGTTTGTCCTCGGTAAGAAGCCCAGAAGCGAAGTTCAAGGATGTCATTCGGATAGTCATTAAGTTCAGCTTCTGATGTATTCTCATCACGACCAATCCGAGCAAGAAAATTTTTCCATTCATCTACAATTGAGGAATTTAACATTTCAAACAAACAAGAAGTATCTTTCAAAAAATTTCAGACATAAAGCCTTCGTAAATAGATTAAGATAACCCTAAGCACGGTGTCGCATTCAATAACTGCTTGGTTATTATCAAAGCCTTGGCCTGAACAGTAAGTTTAAAGCTCGAGTACCCTGGTACCCACTTTTTTTAGCAGGTCGTAACACTGAGAAATGGTATTAGTATCCAGTTAGTCAAGAACAAATCTCATAGAAAATTACAACCTGAATAAGGAAAGCCCTAATATTTTCATGCTTCAATAAATACCTGATGTCTATCTTCTATCCACAAGACAGCATGGCTTATATAAATAAAAGATTTACAACATCAGGTCATTATGCCTTTTGCAGAAACGCATAAATTATAAAAGAACCTGAATACTGCTGCAACTAGCAAAAAAAAGATTTAAAAAGAAACAAGGTATAACTGGAAATGAGAAATAACCACAAATAAAACCCAAAAAGAAATCTCTGAATACTGGTGCAACAAGCAAATAATTATTTAATAAAACAAAAGGTACAACTGTGATATGGATGCTTTTGTGGGACGAAAATAATATAGGAGGAAAATTGGAAACTAGGCAGCAGCAAACGAGTTAAATTAGCAGTCACCAGAATTAGATTTTATTCTGTTTCCTTTCTTTGTTATTCTGTTTCCTTTTCTGTTTATTGTGTTGCACAAAGGATCTAATTTAGATCCTATAATTTAGGATCCTTTGTTTTCTGTTATTTTGGTCACTCTATATAAGAGGACTGACATGTTAAATAAAAAGGCAGCTAAATTCTCCAGAAAAAAAAAGTATTTCAGATGGACTCTGTCAAGGACGAGTTAGCCTCCAACTTTTCATTCATCATAGATTCCAGAAAAGTTCTTCCGTTATCTAGGCCTGTGACTAGATCCTACACCACGGCTCATAAAAACTGAAAGTGAGAAATACCAGAAGGATATAATGCGTGGATAACACCAGTGTTGACAATAGTATTCTCCACACAAGGAAAAGTTTTATCATGTAAACAGCATAACCATGCTTTTGACAGATCTAGACAGATGCAACAAATCTACCATCCAAGATGCTATCACAACATCACTCTCGTAATTCACACATAAACATACTATGGAATGACTGGATATAGTGCAAATAATATTTAAGTCCACTAAATATAAAATTAATGACACTATTTCCTATCCACAAGTCTATTAAAAATCAAAAACAAAAAGACCTACAGAAACTATTGTTTTGTCCATTCACAGGATTGAGAGAGAGAGCAAGCAGCAAGGAGTGCCTTTTACACAAAGGACTAGAGAATACCAGGATATATCTTCTGAAGGTAAAACAAAGTTGAAATACCATCTTCATTCTTCTTAAGTAATTCAGACATACTGTAAAGCACAATCTCAGAATAATATGGCGTAAAAACACTGCAAAACACAAAAATGAGTCAATTATTCAATAGCCCAGCTATTAGAACTATGAAATGCAAAGAAAGAATCACTAGAAAAGACATTACCTGAAGGACAACATCTCCCGAACTGGCTTCGCAATTGGCATTTCCATGAAAAGAGAATTTGTGAAGAACTCCAATCTGCGCCTCGCCTCAAGATTTCTAGGGATATTTGCCGCCGAATCTTTGATGGTCAGAAGGGAATATAACCTACGAATTTGTGTTCTCTGCAAAATCAACAATTAAAATGCTCAAATAGAGGTACACATATCCCAATCATACATGCGGGGAAGCTGGGGGAAAGAGAAGCCTAGAGATAATAAAATCCTACAGTGTTGTAAGTGAAGCAATGATGGGGAGTGTGAGGAGACAAGATCTATATTAATGTAACTCACCAAGAGAGCATCCCTTGGCCACTTCAGTTTCTGGAAAAGACGACCTTCATTCCTTGCCTTTAATACCACATTCCAAGTCTCATAGTGGTCTCTAAGCACAAACATATAGATGAAACATTAAATAATGGAAGGCTATTACAACACACATGAATTTTGACCATGAAACAAACCTCATGTTGATAGAAAGGACATCATGCCGCATAACATCATAAAGATCTTGAAAGGATTTAATAGCACCAATTTCAAGTTCTGGTGTTTGATCCTCTTTCTACAAAAATGGAAAGCGAATACAGCATGAAAATAAATCAAGAGATCAATAAGTTGCTATAACATCACGTGGGAGAAGGCTTATCAGCCCTCATAAAACAAATTAACGTTAATGTGTATAAATATAAAAATAGCATGCCAAGAAATTAAGAAAGAAAAACTTATTTTGTAACATGATATAGATTTAGTATACTGGACTTTTTTGTAACCAAGATAAATTATGTTAGCTAAAGCCTGCTGTATCAAGACAATTCATCATGTGCCACTATCAAAGTGTTTCAGGAAAGAACTTTTAGATAAAGGAGCCACAATCCTGTTTACATTCAAACTGTTGACCTCTAAGTGCACTATACACAGTGCCATGGATGTTATCATATGGAAATCTAATCTTAATTCCACAAAACATCCGTGGAATGATTTACACTCCTCACATCATATATTTTCCACTTTTTAAAGCTTAAACGGAAATTAATTATCCAAATGAGTTTACTAACTGCAGTTGATTTTGTGAAAAAAGAATCAAGGAACCATTCTAATAGGCACAAGATAATGATTATCTTGATAAATTACAGGTGTTCACATGAGTATAGTAAAGAAGGAAAGTGTAACTTTCCATTTTACCAAAAAGGGAAAGGAAAGGATGACCACTAGCTCAAAGTCTCAAGAAATGGACCCAATTACTTCGGATAATTTCTTCTGTCAGCTCTCTCTTTATAATTGTTTCCCAATTGAAGGTCTACAGTGACATGTACATTAAACAAAAATCTGTATAAATGCCATTTTCAGTTCTAACTAGAGCTCAGAAAAGTGACTAGTTATTATTGCAACAAGGAGAGCACACACATAGTTTTGAAATTTCCGTGATAAAAGAAAGCAGATGCTGAAACACTAAGAACAGTCTCAACATTGAAAAGGTCCATATAGTTGCACTCTTAACATAGACTGCTAAACACACACCTAAAGCTGTTTATTAATATTTAAGGTTTTTACAGCTATTAACATCCTCGTACTTGGGGGCATTGAGTACCAAAACTTTAAAATGTGTCAAAAAAGCCCCTACATACAAGGGTGTTAAATAATATTAGCCCTTACATTAGTATTTAATTCCATCTTACATTAAACTACTTATTGTCAAAAAAAAATTCCTCTTACAGGATAAATAAAACACCATGGACTCAATTTGGACAAGAATTCCAAAACAAATTCATCATTCCCCATAAAAACATCACTCAAAACTTTTACCTCCAAAATTTATATCACATCCAAATTATAAATTTTCTCAACAAATGGGTTCCACAAATTAACGTAAATAATATTTTTTTCATTACTATAAATTAAAACCACAATACCAAACGATTTATTAATTATATTTTATTCATTTTATACTATTATCAATAATGTGGGCCAAAAAAAAATATCTTATCAAACATTCAATTCCCAATAAAAAAATTCTTATCCAAACACAAAAACACTATTCTCATTTCAAAAACAAAACAAAAACACTTTTCAAAATCCAATCCAAATACACCTATATTTCCTTCTCAACAAAAATCATGCCTAATGTTCTATGCTTGTAGCTTTTACTTCACTCCAGATAACATATATATATATATATATATATATACATACATATACAAAACACTTGAGCTAGAAAAACCCCAAATAATTGTGCAAGGGATGTTACCATAAATGACAAGGAACAAATCTCATTCTTCACCAGCAAGCAGGTTTTTCTTAGAATCAAATTTAGGATTAATTAACAGATGCAAAAGACTGACTTATCATAACCTAGTTCAACGAAGACTATTTTCTCTATATTTATCTCATCACAGAAACATGCTACATTAGATTTTATAAAAGGAAGAAAGCGCTGTAAAAGATGGTAGGAGCAATAACACATATGCATGTGTGCGTGCTATTATCTAAAGGAGATGGGAGCAATAGAAGATAAAAGCTTTGACCACAAAGTCAGATCATGATTCATAATGTAAGGGAATAAGAGGACCAAAAAAAAAGAGAGAGAGACTAACCTGAGATACTGTGAAAATTCAAAGTAATAAAGAAACAAAAACCTAATAATAAATGTAAATTGGACTTTCTCAAATAACAGTCCCGTGGGTGAAATAAAAATACAAACCAGTACTCCCATCAGTGCTGTAACTTTTTGAATGACTAGGGGCAGCTTATTCAGTTGAAAATCGTCAGGAATACTTTTGTTGACAATGCTTCCTTGAATGGCTTCATATATCTGTTCAACCCTGAGTGAAAGACAAGGGTGAGAAGAGGATTGTCATTGCTGAAGAGACAAAATAAAGATTGGGAGTAGAGTGGATGATCTTTATTAACAAAAGGGTACCAAACACCTAAAATCATGTTTAAGAATGAGATGTGCCAAACACCTAAAACACTATAAACCTTTCCTTTTTAGAAATACTCTTTAACCTAGATATATTACTAGGTCAAAAAATTCAAAATGTTATCCTTCATAACAATATTAATATGCTTCTAAAGAAATTATTTTAAGTAGATAAACATACCACCAGTCAAAGTGATTTCTAATTGCTCACTGAAAAATATTCTACATCCATTTATTAAAGCCCAACAAGTGGGCCACACAACTAAATATGTTCCTTGCCGCTGGAAACTGAAAACAGGCCATACGAACTTAAGCATAAAGGCTTCAAGCAGACAATTGGTTGAACAGTGCATACGCTAATCAGATTCACCATACCCAACCAAATCCAAGTCAAGTGTATCCTAACTTCATGATCCACTAATTTCAGGCTGTTAAGAAAATGCCAAATTTGCCACCATCATTATGGAATATTCCTGCCCTTCCCCACTTCCCAAGTCAAGCACCTACCAGAGGTAATACAGAATCTGGTAGGTGCTTTAAAGGTGCCACCAACATTGTACCAGAATCATATCCTATCACCTACCAGGGTACAGTGATTTAAAGGTGACCCAAAAGATGAGAGAAAGTTCTTGAAATCTTATCATAGAATTACCATTTCTTTCCTTCATCATTTCTTTCATCATCCAATATTGCAACCAGTATGAGCTTAACAGTATAGTAGCACTCTTGAACAGCATATTTCATGTAGTCATCCCTTGAGATCCTATCCCATAGCTCTTCTTGCGAATCTCTACTTTCAACAGCAATATCCTTCGCAAGAAATATCTATACCAGAAAGGGAAAGAAGAGGCTTGAAGCAAGATAAACCAACTTGATGATGATACCAAAAGATCCTAAAAGGAATGAAAAGAATTGTACTCAACAAACCTTGCTTGCCAATAAGAAGAGGGGCCACTGAACCAATGGAATATTTCCAGAATTCTTTGGCATTAGAAGCAACTCCATCTCCCTGCCAAATTAATAAAAGAATAATGATCAACTGAACAATGTGATAGGAGATAAGTACTCCATCTAACTTGAACAGGATTTGCATATCGAAGTAACACTCACAAGGTAGTAACGTAGTCTTCCTCCCTCAAATTCTTCACAATTTCGTTCCAAAAAGGTGCAAAATGAGCAGCATCTGCTTTGTTCCTCTCCAGAACCTTCAATAAGACAGCAGGTGTGAATTACCACCTCATCTAAGCGTTTAGCTAATGGGCAGGAATGTAACTTATACACTTGGCATGCCCCCCCTACAGTGTGGGGCAAGCACAACTTTTTACTAACAGGCCCAACATATACACAGTAACTTTAATATAATGATATAATGGATGGCAGTGTAATTTGAATAAATGACTTTCATTCTAATACCATGTGAACCACCTCATTAAAAACTTAACCTAATACTTAACAACAGCAGTTAAATTTCATAGGAAAAATCAAGCACATAAGAGAGACCAACTTTAAAGTTTAAAGCTTAGAGATATCTTTAAAGTTGCAATACACTATCACAAACATCTGAGGAGAAAAAGGGCTCTGTTAGTTGTCCAGCTTGACATAAGAGGCAAGACAAAGATTCCCCTCAGCCTTCTAGATCTTGCAATTAACCAAACTCCGTAGGCAATAAACAAAAACAATGAGAAAAACCAAGTTCAAGGAAGATATGAAACTAACAAAGCTCACCTGATCAGCTGACCGGAGAGAAACCCTGTCAAAAGCAGGACAGATATTTAAATAAAGAAGAAAAATGATATGCAAAATTCACTCAATTGAAAGAAAGGCAAGATGGGATAAAAACCTGTTGGAAAGAGGTATATGAAGAGTATCCATAAAAGCTTTAGGAAAACCCTCAAAGAGTTTATGGACAGCATCCAACGACCTAATCTGTGGATGATGGAAACAAACAGAGTACAGAAGCACTTTCATCGTTAGTAATATTTCCAAAAATATGAACCTAAAGGATTGATTATGTGAGAAAAATTACACCCAAAGTCTTAGTATGGTTAAATAAGAGAGTATTTACCTCCCCAAGACGATCTCTTGCACCCAGCAAGAATCCCATAATAGCAGACAAAATTGTGTAAAATATATGGATATCTAAGAGATAGATCTGCAAAAACATTAGAGCTACTATTATATTTTAAAACTTCAAAAAGCCAACTTAGTACTCTGTAAACTGAATATTTCAAAATAGTTTTCTCCTCATTGCTAAATGAACCCATCATATATGAGGATAAAACACAAGCACATTAAATGCAGTGAAGAGAACATCATAAGATATTCACTATGGTCCTCAAGAAATGTAGCTTATAACAAATCTGTCCCCTCCCCCAAAAGAAAGGAATATCATCAATCCACAGTAATTATTTACTATCTGGATGTTTGTTCGACAATTAAAACAAGTTACCAGTCAGATGAAAACATTGTGCAACATGACTGAGTTTCTACAGCTATATGACTATCAAGCAAATAGACATATCCTGAAATCAAGCCTATTGTTTACTGTGTGACTTTTAAACATATAAACACATGAAATAACTGCCTCACATTTTGTGAAACATAATATCATTACAATTTCTTCAATTCCAAACAACATATTTTATCAAACAGAGAAAAGTTTCAAAAACCAAAAAGGCCACTGATTTGCAATTTTACTCCTCGATTCTTCAACATTGACACAGAAAATAGATTTCTTTACGACAATTAATTCTTATAGAAAGAATATCAAATGATTCCATTCATAAAATCTGTTTCAAAAATCAATATAACATTTTTATTTAAACAGCAAATATAAGCAAAAGCTCTTTTGAAAAGCATCCCCAAGGTATCTAGAAACACTTTCAACTTCTTTAATCTAAAAGAAGTGAAAAGCAATCAAGAATAGCTCAAAATAGCTTTTTAGCGAAAGCAAAATAAGTAAAAAATCTGCTTATTTTAAGAAATCAACAATAACTCTATAAAAGTTACACAGACATAACAAAAGGTAAAAGGTGGAAAAATGAAATTATGTCATTGTCAATTAATGAGTATTAAGGTTTTCAATCTACCAAAACTGATGCGGTACTAGATAGTTTCTTAATCATGTTCTAAGTAGATTTTCTATGCTAATGAGAATTAGTTTACTAATTTCCTAGTTTCCGAAGTAGATTTCCTATCCTAAAGATAAGTAGTTTCCTAAATAGATTACCTATCTTAAAGATAATTAGTTACCTATTCACATTCTGAGTTGATTTCCTAATGTTAGATTCCTAATTTTCTAAGTTACCTTTTGCTTGTTATTTGGAATTCTATTTAAAGCCTTTGCTTCGCTTTGTAATCATTAGGGACAAGCTTAAAAAACCATTTCTTTGTTTAATTCTTCTAAATTTTATTTGTTTGTTTCATTCTGAAACAATCTTAAGCTGCACCAAAATTGGTATCAGAGCCAGATTGATGAGACCCAGTTGATGGGAATTGGAGCAGTTTTATCACAAGGACAACCCATAGAATTGTTTAGTGAGAAGGTTTCTAAGCCTCGGCAAAAGTGGACTACTTATGAGCTCGAGTTTTATGCTGATATTCGAGCTTTGAAGCATTGGGAGCACTATTTGATTCAACGGGAGTTTGATCTATTTACAGATCATCAAGCTTTTAAGGTAAATCAATTCCCAAAAAAACAACAAATCGAATACATGCTTGAAGGATGACTTTTTTACAGAAGTTCAATTATGTAATCAAGCATAGATTTGATCAATCAAACAGGGTGATGGATGCTTTAAGTCAACGGGCTTCTCTATTAGCAACAATTTGTACAGAGGTAGTCGGTTTTGATTCTTTAAAGGACACTCATTCAGGAGATGCTAGTCGGCTTCCTAATTTTCTAAGCAATCGTTTTCTTATTATTTGGAATTCTATTTAAAGACTTTGCTTTGTAATCATTGGGGATAAGCCTAATAACAATATTTCTTTGTTTAATTCTTCAAATTTTTCTAAATTTTATTTGTTTCATTCTGAAACAATCTTCCGCTGCACCAAAAACAAAAAGAAGAGAATATATGACCATCTCCAAGGAATGAGATAAGGGCTTTTTTCCAGTTGAATAACTCCATGTTAGCACATTAATCATTATCCCCTAAAAAACCAACTCTTTGATTCAATATATCATAACAGACAATTTACCGATAAAACTACCCATTGATAATTAAGCACCTCAGAAGCCCAAGAATTATTTCAAATTAGAATGCCATTAAAGAAAATACTAGTGCCCCCTGATAGTTGATAATCCCTGAGTTTTCAACCTCCAATTTTGAGACAGCAATATTCTTTTCACCTTCCATTTCTCAGCTGTTCAGGATATAATCATCATAAGCTTTTAAACTTTGCCTACTAACTAAAATTGAAGACTTTGATGTCCTATACCACCCATATAAACACAATGACAGTAAAAAAAATAAACACAAGGGAATACCAAATGCTTGACATAAACACCTGAACTCTGTAATCAGTCTATACTGGAGAATAATTAGGTATCGTAACATATATCTGTTGTCAAGCGCTAGGAACAAGATTATGATTTGGTTCAGCAACCAAGTGCTCAAATGTGAATGGGTAAAAACTCCTAAAATCAGAACAAGTAATTTAATTTATTTTCTAATATTAGCAAAAACAAATAGAAACCAGCATGTCAGGGACTAGTCCCACTTAGCTTCAAGACATGGATAGTTGGCATATTTTACCATCATCACAAAAATAATAATTCCAAAATTTTCTGGATAACTTATGAGGCAGAAATTGAGGTTGGAAATAGAAATCCAGTGGATGAATTTGGCAGCAAGGATTGTTACTTACAGCAAAAACTGGAGCCCATAAGCATGCAACCGTCAGAGCATTATGATTATCTGCAAGATCGCTGGACTACATTAGACAAAGTGGATAAATAAGCACTACAGCAAATGATAAATCATAAAAGTTAAATAATAGTAACTAATGCTCAAAAATGTAGATCTTATTGTAAATTGATTTTCTATATGAATGGGAAAAAAGGTACAAAAGAAAATCCTAACTAAAATGGAAAGTACTTGAGACGTTATGATCAAACTACTCCATCCATACCCATAATCTTGTTAAAAATTGCTATGTTTTCACCAATTTACTTGTCGATCTCTAAAATCAATAAGGTATTATTGTTTCTATTCCTAATTTACCTTTAAACTATGTGAATCACTAAATATAATTACAACTCCAACAAATCATTAACTACTTGAAGATGACAACGGAAGAAAGTTCAGAGAGGAGTACATTGATGACGATGATGAAGGAGAGAATTAAAATAAAAATTAAACAAAATAATTAGTTAATTTTATGTTAGAAGATATTATAGTCGTTTTGTATTATGTTTTCATAAATATTAGTAGTTTTTTAGTTCAACCTCTAGTGTTATGTCTGAAATTTACAAGATTTTTTGGTGAGGACAAAGTATGGTCTAATCATTCACAACGAAGGTGCATAAATTAGAACACGCACATATATATATGGGGAAGAGAAAAAAAAAACAACAGCATCGACAAGAACAATGGAATAATGAAGTTGATTGCTTACGTTTAGACACAAGATCATGCCAAGAATATTGATTGATGTCCATATCTACTATTAACTTTGTTGGTTCAACCAAGGGTCTAATCTAGAACATGATAAGAAAACTAAATCAGTCATCAACAACACATTAGCCAAACCACCAACTCAAATTAAGACTAAGAGTTGGAAGAGTACCTGTAGGAAATAGGCAAAGCAAAACTTGCATCCCAGGACAATTAGCCAGAAAATCATGTACCTGCATTATAACGCATTACTAAATGCCAAAACATAGAGAGAGAGAGAGAGAGAAGATTTCTGTTACAAAGAAATTTAAAATTGAAGACTACAACAAAGAAAAAGAAGCAACAGACCAAAAATGGTATCTATCGTACCAATCACCTCACCTCAATACAAAGAAGTCTAAAAAGTTCAATTTTGTGAAGTCTTAACAGCATTGCAATAAACAAACATGTGAACAGTCAGAATTTTCGCAACAAAGACCAAAACAAAAAAAGCAAACCTACATATAGTCAAATTTTCCCAAGGAGCAACACTAACCTGTCTTCCTTAGAAATCTCACCAAAATAATAATAAATAAACAATCAAAATTCAAGCAAGCGACAAGCATAGTGTGCTTTTTTGAGAGAATAAGAACTCAATGATTCCACATCATATCAAGATCTTTAGAACTTCAAAACACCCAAATAAAGCTGAGTTTTTATTTCTTGATCTTTCCATATAACAAAATTTGGAGCTCCTCAGACGATTCAAAACTTGTATAAGCTCATACACATCAAAAGAAAACATTCCAAACCAATGAAGATAAAATAATAATAATAATCAGACCCATATTGAATCATAAGGTTGCATCTGTAGCAGCTGCAAACATAAATAATTTTCACGCAGTGGAATGAGAATCTTGCGACTCATTAAAAAAACAAAACCAAAAAAAGAGGAAGAAGAATATTGTGCCCGACTCAATCCATAAGCTCAAGCCTCATCCAGTTCAGATAATCAAGTTATTGGATGAGTTATTTGCAGAGAGATGATTAGATTTTAACAAGCTCAGAAAACTTCATTTTGTTGGTGCTCCTCTTACTTGAAAAATTCAAATACCAAAGGACATGAAAGTACATAATTTACAAGACTTTAGATAAATAAGGCATTTGGCAAGCTACAACATTCAAGTAGACAACCGTCAGGCAAGCGCTTGAAGCTCCAAGAGTTTGGAAAAAATCTTTCGCTTGTACCTCCTCCCCCCCCCCCCTCCCTTCCCCAGTTCTTCAAAGATATTTAAATCAGTAAACAGGGAAAGATTCTATCTTCACATGAGATAAGCAGTGAAGAACATAGGGAAAGACCAACTTTCAGAACATCATATGACTTCAATTGATTGCCAATTCCCGGATCCCCCAGAAAACAGGAGCAAGCTTTCAATATGCACCAAGTTCATTTCCATTTCCAAAGAGGAATTAGAACACCTCTTCACACACACACTTACTTTGATGGTTAGGTTCCAAAACTAACAAGGCTTCCCAAGCTACAGGATACATAAAATATCAAGATTAAAACTAAGATAAAAAAATAAAAACTAAAAATGTAGAAATTGCAATCTAAGGGTGATGCCTTCATAGAGGTAGGGCCATATGCCAAAGGAAAAATAACCAATATAGTGATGTAACTGTTACAACTTTATTTTCATTAAGAGAATATAACTAGCTACATGAAGGATCTTTTATCAAGTATGAAATAAAAGTACTTACTTCAGAAAGTCCGAAGTTCCCTCGTACATGCCGCGGCCAACATAATAATGTTCCTTGAAGCAATACCATCAAAGATCATTTTTAATCCATCCAATAAAATATTGGTAAAATAAACATGTAACATGATTCCCAAACCTGGTGCATCCACTTGATGAAACGAACAAGAGGCCAATTATCACACTGATTGCCTAGACGATGACAAGCTGGTATTCGCATAAGGGTACTCAAAAGAATCTGCACGCTAGCATATGTAGCAATAACAATGACATAAATTTTAAATAGAATTGACTCAGCATTTGGTTTACTCTTCTCCTCCAGAGCTTTCCTGCAATGAGAAAAGACAAAAAATCATAATTATATGCATTACCAGCAAATACAGATGGGGTAAGACAGTGATAAGTGAAAATATTTTAAAGAATGACAATTGTAGAAATTAAGTGGCATACGCATAAAGGAAGCATATGAAAACAGAAGCTACACTGAAGCAAAGAAATCGGAGGAAAATACGGGAAACAGCTAGGCCCCTTGACTTGGAATAGGCACCATACATCATCAGAATGTCCAAGACACCTGCAGGAAAGGATGAAACTAACATTAAAAAGCAAGAGCAAAATACACAGTGAAGCTCCACAGCAAGTATCAACTTGACAATCCAATTAAAATTATCATCAGATCAGAGTAAAGTTTTGTGAGACTGAAGCGGAAACACATACTCTGTATAAACTTCATCACAACATATGTTGGTCCAAGACTTAAAAGTTCTCGTAGTGTTTTAGAGTCAAAGCCCCCATTAAATGCAATGATAGTAAGCCCCTGAAATAAAAGACACAGGAGAGAGGCAGGGATCAACAGCAGATCTAGCCAAATCAGAATTACCAGCTGCCCACAAAACCATGACAAAGGAAAAGACAAGTAATAATGGTCTGTTAAAAAAAAAATCAATAAAGAAGCACATAATAGAAATTGCCTTGGACTCACAAAGGCATGAAAAATAACTGTAAAAAATAAAAAAAAATAAAAAAAAAGCTGAGTAACCAAAACAGTAAAAGATCCAAGACAAACAAATGAAGGAGTGAAACAAAAGCTTCAAAGCAACGAAGGAGCAAAAGATTGTGGTATAAGCTTCTTGACCTGAAACATCATGAACAGAAATATCCAGAGGCGGTGGAAACTGTGATAAAGATGAAGAAATGTCCTATGTTCAACAAAAGAAGTTTTTCCCCGACGTTTATTTGGTCCAGACTTTATAATATTCTGCAAAAGACACGGGGAAAAAAGGGCATAAAATTCATAGATGTAGGCAAACAAAAATTATAAGCTAAAACCAACTTTACACTTACAGGTAACCAAAACATACAGACAGGTAGAAAAAATAGTTGGGAACAATTATCCATGGTTGCACATGAGCCACATAAATGTTGCATCAATCCAATACCCTAGTCACTCACCCATTTTCCCTAAAAAATATGAACTAAAAACAAAATGGTACAATATGAGAAACAAACTACTAATTTTTTTACAATAGAAGACAAAAGAAGAGCTCTTCACTAATTTGAGAAGTAACAGATTTTTCCATGGGTAATCAATAAAGTGAAACTCCATTATCCACCCTCAAAGAGATTGTGATCATTACAGCTCTTTTCCATTTCAAAAAGATAGCAACTGCAGAAAAGCAAGATATCCTTCCAGCAGCACAACACTGCCTCTGGCCCAAGCTTTTGCTTTCTAAACTTAACCAGTTGCAAGCTTAGCAAACAAATTACATAAAGAGCCATAATATGTTTCACTACTCATGTCTCAAGTAGTATAACAATAGTTGCACAAAAAACTAAGTAGATGACTAGTAAGACAACCTTTACATACTGAGTTGAAGGATAAATGCACTTCTAAAGCAACAGCTAACCAGATCATATGCTGATTAATAAATGAAAGATATCATACAAAAGAATTAACAGTTGCTATAACAATACACAAATAGTGGATCCTGGTACCTTGGACCTCGGAGTTGGCTTCAGGAAAAATGAAGAACTCTTACGCCATGGCCAGCTAAGATCAAAACAATGAAGTGACCTGAAACAAGAATTTTACTTTTTAGATAAAATAAGAAATGCGAGAAAGAGAAGCACCATCTTATTCTTTTGACCTGAAAATCTCAGGGCATGTATCTCTCAAGCTTACCAAAAATATTCATTAAAATCATCATAGTTTCTCCAGCCTGAATGTGGTGCCCGTCCATTGTCATTGTTTGCAGCTTCCTGCAGGTTAAAAGTAAAAATAATTACATTTCGGCATGTGCAAAGGATATTTAATTCTCCTAAATCATAACATCTTTCATCACTTGCTGGCAGTATAATTTAAGGCATTACCAATTCAGCATCAGCAACATAAAGTCAATTGTGTTTATCAAAAAAAAAAAAAAAACATAAAGTCAATTGTTTATTGCCATACTCAAGTAGTGAAATATAGAAAAGTAGAGATGATTAGTAGCCAAAGTGCATGCCCAAAAGGTCCATATTTTTTTATTTTTTTTTGTGAGGTTGGGGAAAGACAGTGGTGTCTTATTTGTAACAGCAAAACATTACATACAATACAAAATATGTTTGTCATCTTTGCCAAATCCATACAACAAGAGGAAAATATAGCAGCCCTTTTACAAGGGAAAACGGATCCTCTTTATTCTGACATACAAAAGAGAATTGCTCGAAGGTTTGTATATCATATGAATCCAAAGAAAATACAATGGGATTAAGGCTTGTATATCATATGAATCCGAAGAAAATGCAATGTGATTAAGGCCCTGCAAATTCAATTAGTGGCTTCTACAATGTGATATGTCTGCCTGCATCAAAATAGTTTACACCAAGAAACAAAAACTTGATGGGTTTTCCATGCACTAGGCTACTGGCAACCGGAAAATTAAGCGAAGCTCCTCAAACGACAATCTATACAGAATATTCATAGTTGATTAGGCAGATGCTGTCTGACAGCAATTACAAATACTCAGACATCTCATTATCTCATTTGATTCTCAAGGAACAATGCTAAATACTAACACAAACATTTAAACAGTTATTTCACATATTCAGTTATGCAGGACGAAATCATTAAATATAGTTTAGTTTCATTATGTTTCTTGTGATTTATTCCCTCCGTTTCATAATAATTGTCACATCTTGACCATTTCATAATAATTGTAATATCATGACCAAATTTATGTTTCAAAACAATTGTCACTCACAAAATCAAAAAGCATTTGCAACTTTTTCCAACTTTATCCTGCTTCTATATTAATATAGTAAACTATCACATTAATCAGTCTACAAGTTTCAATACAAAATACCCACTAGATCTAGAATCTTTACCTTCAAACACACCTATTAGTGACATGCTCAATTCCAAGAAAGGCTATTTTAGACTTTTATCCTCAAATTTAGAATTAAGGATTTCCTTTATCCGCATGAACTGTCAAACTGTGACAATTATTATAAAATCGAAGTAGAATCCTGGGGATATATAGTTTCCTTAATTAACTATTTTCTTGGAGGACAAGAATCCTTATTAGATTGATAATCTAGGTTTAGGCTCTATAAAGTTCTTTTTTTTTTCAGCCTCTGACAACCAGTTTTATAATAAATTAACCCCTAATATAGAGTTTTGCTGGTTTTCCCTCCACCATTGCATCAACATAAATCGAAGGCCCTCCCTTCCTTCCCAGGCTTCCACTAGCACCATCCTTGTTTTGCAACATCTGGTAATTCAATCTTAATATATTCTACTCCACAATGTCTCAGCACACAATGAAATGACAAATAAAATCACAAATTACCAAAACCAATATTTGCAATCCGTTAACCAGGTGACTGCTACCTACTAGTAACATTTTACCCACAAAACAAATACCAAAAATTATCTGATTAATCATTCACCGTGAGATGGGTCTACAGATGCACCAGAATGCCTGTGCAAATTGTACTTGAAAGGAAAAGTATTCATCATTAATGATAAAAGATATAGCCAACTACATTGGTATTCAATATCACCATCATAAGAGCAAAATGGTGTAGCGACATTGAGAAAGAAAGTGATGCAAGGGAGTTTGAGAAGGGAAAACAACTGCACATACCGCAGCAACAACATCATAAAGAGGGTGTATCACTTGATCAAGAAAGGACACACCATCCTCTGAAACACAACTGTTTGCTGGTTGCGCAACCTGCTGACGTAATATTTCTTCGAGCTCCCTTCCCATCTGTTCATAAATTAAATTTAATGTTTAATATGACAGATTAAGGACTTCCGGAAGAAAATGTTTGAAATTAACAGTAAAATGACAAATCAGATGTAGTGTAACAACAACCAACCTTCAGCTCTAAAAAGTGGAGAAAATGATAATAGTGGATAAAATGAGAAGGGATATATATATGCATCATGTCATGCAAGACACCTAGGTGGATGGGTTGTTGGGTGTGGCTTCCCAAAAATAACTACAGAAGGACAATTTTTGACCTTCCAGAGGAACTCACACCCTCTGCCCGTCTACAATAACATAAATCCCCCAGTCATCCATAAACAGCCAAAAAAACCCATGTCGAAAATGTAATCATGAAACATGTTAACATCAAAATATAGCATCTACCCAACTTTCACAATTAAGATATGCAGTTCCACATCAGTTAGCTGACAGGGTATTCTGGGACTTATTAGCTGGAGGGATGCCTCCCAGATTCTTGTTGCCAAATTATTATGACTTCAGAGAAATTGACCAGGAATGCAATTAAATAAGGATGTTAGCAAAGTCTGATTGCACAACATCAGATAAATTCCTCTTTGTCCCTTATGTATTCATTGGCAATTTTGGTCCCTAATGATTATTTTAACATTTTCAGTCCCTAAGTATTTTTTATTCTCCATTGTGGTCCTTAATTATTGTTTTTATTTTTTCTAGTCTCAATGTATTCTCAATTCTCCATTTTGGTCCCTAATGATTATTTTTATTTTTTCATAGCCCTTAATGTATTTTTGAATGGACATATAAATCCATCCAATGACAACTGCAACTTTTTTGGTCATATCAAAACACACAGACAGCACATGAGCCAATTGTTAGAAGCAAAATCAAAATTTAATGAGTGACACTTTTAAGAAAAAAAAGTGCCATTGAAGATTGTATTTCTACCAAAAGGTTACAGTGTATTTTGTCATGAGAACTCATCTATTTTAAGTAACTGTTATAAATTTTCATTTTACTCGTGCTATTAGCTCACATTTCTCAATGTATTTAATTTGGCCAGAAAAAAATACATTTGTCATCAAAAAGAAATACATGTCTATTGGATATTACATTAGGGACTAAAAGATAAAAACAATTATTAGGGACCAAAATGAGAATAAAAATATATCAAGGATCAAAACTGAGAATTGAAAAAACAATAGGGTTCAAAAAAGATAAAAATAATTATTAGGGACCAAAACGGCCAAACGAAAAACGCATAAGGAAATAAAATGGGAATTTATTCACACAATATCATTTACAGTAAAATGTCTTGTTTCTCCACAGAGACTTACATGATGAAATATGTAGCACAGGCATTCTGGAAGAAAACGAATATTGGCAGCTTCTCCCCATATCAGAAAGTACAACGAGATGAACAACAACTTCTTTTCCTTGCTTACAGTCTCCAAACTGCCACAAACAACAGAACTTTAATGTATGCTAAACTATGCACCAAAATGTAATTGCACACATCTAAAAAATGTATGCAGTAGTTTGTTATATCCATGCAAAGGTCATAATAGTTTCACATACTTGTTCCACAGTGGTAAGATGCCCAGATAGTTGCACCACTTAACATAATTGTCCAGAGACTTCAAAAACACCTTCTGGGCAGCAGCTTCATCCAACATCTGAAGTAAAACCACCACAAAGAAGTTCAGTGTAAAGATAAAATTCTGATGAACAATCACTTGCACTTTCAAAGAGATGGAAACTGCATTAGAGTTAACTTTATACAAGCAGAATTGTTTCACTTTTCAGTTTCTCTGGGGGAAGTTACAGCAAAACCAGACCCAGAAAGCATATCAAGAAAAGGAGCATGCCAACATTCCACAATATAACGAGAGAGACAGAGAGAGATCTTTGACAATGGCATTTTCATCTCTGGAGAGTTTGACCATGCTATTTTAGTTTTAGAACTCTCTAAAGTTTGGCATGATCCTGAGTTGCTTGCAAATGACAATACTCACTGGCTCAGTTTCCTTTGGTATCTGAAGCCGGCTCTGTTCATTAGCGAGCAGATGAACAACATGCTCACGCTGATTGGAAACATTATCTTTCTGCCAGAAACCAGAAAGTCAATTGTTATTGAGTATTAGGATAAGAAGGAACTAAGCGAGAAGAACAACGAATAAAATACTATCATCCCTCAAAGAGAGCATTTTAATAATGAAAATGACAAAACTAGGTTAATAAGAATAAAGAACTCAGAGCCATTTATTCATGCATGCAAAAAAAGAATCGAACTAAAAAGAAACCATCTTGAACTAAATAAATTTTAATCCATTTATTAATATCATGAAATGGATCATTCTCAACAAGAACAATATTAATGATGAACCATGCACTTGGTGCACATGCATGAGAACAATAGCTTAAAGAAGCCATCAGCTCTTTAGATAAGTAGCCACTATGTTTGTATTGTTCCAAAGCTGAAGATGGGAACAAGAAAAAACTTACTTCTTTCAACATGATGTAAACTATGCACTAAGATAGACACTGAGTTTCAGTGTAATACTGCTAGCCAACATACACATGAATACATGATGATGAATGGGTTTTCTTCCCTTTTCTTTCAAATTTCTTTATGAGATAAACAACAATACTACACAAAATAAGCAAAGTAGTCTCATGTGGAACAAGAGGCACTCCAACTGATGAGTTGATAGCCATGTATCAGAATCGTTGCATTTATGATTTATCTTTTTATTCCAGAATTCCTTTCTTCCTTAATATCTATTTTCAGGTAGTTAAACAGATCAAATAAACCTCACTTCTAGCAAATAGGTTAGATTTTAGATCAGGTATTACAGTTACATCAAGAAAAAAACCAACATAAATCTCCAAGCGTAATATATTGATCCATCATCACATTTTGAATGACTTCAATGGTAAGTGAATGGTTTAGGCTTAAAAAAGTTCTGCGGAAAGCAGGCCAATGCATGAGCAGATGCTAAACGACTATGGCAGATTATCAGGAAACCAACCTGAAATCCAAAAGTAAAATGCAGAAAATCAAACATGTCTGCACTCCTCATAGGAGGTATAGGAAAACTAGATGGTAATTTTGGAAGACCCCCGAAGTAGTTTACTGATAAAGCTGCTGCCCTGACCTGTATAAAGGCATATATATAAGTAATATCACAAGAACATGAAGTAAGAAATAGATAAAACAATCAAAAATTGGTTTACCTCAGGTAAAAAGGCAATTGCATTTGTGGTTGACGGAGCATCTAGAGGGATAATGTTATATGCAACAAGGTCCTCAGTCATGGCAGCATCTGCTTCCATTACGCGTTTCATCTTAAAAACAGAGAAAGCATAAGCGGCTTTCCGTATTAAACTTAACAAGCCATCATGAAAAATGTGACAGCAAAGGGAGGGAAAGAGGAAGATCCAAACAAACAAAAAGTTACGGAAAAAAACATCAGTACAAGAAAGAAAATAATCAAATAATCAGTCTATTTTTTCCAACTTCATAGCAAACTGTTTTGAGATCATTCAGAACAGAGACTATCTCGCTAAGAACTTATAACATCGATTTTCTTCCCTTAAATTGCTAGTGATTTACACATTAGAGAACTTCAGGGATTAGAACACTCCTTGCTTCACTTTTTCTTTTTCTGTTTCTGTTTTTTTTTGGGGGGGGCGGGTTCATTTCCCGTGCTTCACTTGTGAATTCTGAATCTTACATAAACCAGCTTTGAGTCTTTTCCCTCAATTTCAATATCAATGATCAACTATATAAAAATTTACTTGCTGAAAACAATTCCACAGACAGGAAAACAGAACATTTTGAGACAAAATTGTTCATAGCTTTTCTGGTGCTCCTTTAAATTCAAACTACTAGTTAAAAGAAATACTTGCTCGAAAGGACTCCTGTAGTTCTATTTTATTTTATTGTCCCAGTGATTAGTCTACAGCATTATTTACACTTGCACATCATGATATGTCCTAACTAATTAGGTCCCAAACAAAACTAAACCTGAGTGAAATTTAGCAGAGAGTGGCATTGCAAATGATAAGCAGAGAGAACCAAAAACGATTTAGTTTAGTTTAGCAGAGTGGCATTACAATGAAATAAAAGCAACAGGAGATGGCCAAAAAAACACAAGCCAAACTGAGAACTGAACAAGAAACGAAATTTTGAGTTTAAAAGGTCAAACCTCTTCAGGAATCAATCTTTCTGCTTCTTCAGGAGATATTTCCTTTGTCAATTGTTCTAGAACAGTCCCTAAGACTTTAAGTGTTGCAAAAACCTTTTTCCTTTTCACAGTTTTGCGCTCCAACCTATTTAAGAAAACAGCCGAAAGACAAACTAAAAAAGAGGAATGCAAGTAGAAAATGGAGATAATGGCATAGAGTAGCTCTCAGCCACATGAAATTTATCCACATGAGAAAGCAATGAGCAAAAGCACATTCAAAACAGTTCTTAAGTGTAACCCAGTATACTTTAAACATATTTTTTTTAATTTTATGGTTTGAAGAATTCCTTCTTCAATTAAAGAACTCATCAATCTGATTAATGGACAAAAAATTGAAGCCAAAAAGGAAAAATACCTCAGACATGAGAATTGAAGAATCTTTTTCAAAAGTGCAAATCTACATGCTGTTAAGTGTAGTAAAATTTTTAACACTCAAACATAATAACAGCATGAAAATTTTGTCTTGCACACCATCACTTGTCTAAAAAGAAAAGCAATTATGGAGCTCATCTATATAACTAAAGAAATACGAAAATAAGAAATCTAAGAGACTACTTCATACAAATATTCAATACAATTAGCTACAGCATCTAGATATAATACATACTCTCCAAGGTTACCACTGAACCTCAACTTCATTTCCTCTTCCCGCAGCCTGTCCACATTATTCTTCTCCCTATATTGCCTATAGAATTCTTGTAAACGTGCAATGTCTTGGCTCCGGTCAATGCTTCCACCTTCCCTCTTGGCCAGTTTTTGCTAAACAACAGATAAGCAGCATCTCAAAGAAAGATTCTTATATGTAGAATAGAGTAATTAAACTAGCAAATAGCCAGATACTTACCATTTTGAGTAAATAGAAAATATACCTAAACTAATACAATGGCAGAAACAAGTATGATAGAATCATGTTTTATTTTGTGGGCAACCTCACTGAAAAGAAAGGACATTTAATTTGACAGAACGTGAAGTATAGTTTTGGGGTGGGGTGGATAACCACAATATTTCCCCTTCCTGTCAATGAATGAAAGATGTGGAAAAAAATGGTTACCTTTATCACAGACATTAAACCAGTTTTGAATTGCAAAACACCTCTACCCTCGCTGTTCGGATCCAGATTTTGAGCCAAAGAATATGCATGCTCACATACTGCAGTGAATAAACAAAAATGACATAGCATCCAACAAAAGAAGTTAGGTAATTAGATATTAATAAAATGTCAACATGAAGAAGCCCAGATATTCTTTGATGGAAGTCAAACGTTAGTGCAGCTAAAACTGATGAGTAGTGATCTAATCTGCAGTGAACTTCTATCAGAGAACCCCCAAAATAGGGATACAAGAAAAAAATTTATTATTTTGATCAGCAGAATTTGCCTGGATTCTTATATAAAAAATATTGGAAAAACAAATTTCCCCACTTCAGACTACTTAGAATGGTCATTGTAACACTGGAACAAACCTTCTGCATGATTCTGCCACTATGAAACAAGAAATAGAAATATTTTGGCTATGGAAAAGTTACCAAATGTAGATGCATAATAGATCTGAACAATGGTATAGCAGCATCACAAGCATAATAACAGGTACAATAGAAATCAGCCAATATGCTCACGTTGCTGACTTCACTGTATCAGAAAATCAAGGTGTTCAGTGTTACATATTTATGTCTTCCAAGGTCTTATCAGACCAAAAATATGATTCCCTCCATAATGACAAATTTGTTTCTTGCCTCTTACATACAACTTTTGTTTCTTAACCATGGTTTACAATGCTATTCATACAATCAACAGGAGGTGAAAAGAATTGGTTACCAACAATTCTTACATGAACAAGACTCTGTACAAAATATTTTTTTACCAAGTTTCTAGAAGTTAATATTCCGTTAATTTCATTTTGGTATACTTCTGGCCAAGTTTGTTTCTTTCATTTTTTAGATGTTTGTGTTGTATGTTCCATCAATGTAAAACGAACACATGTTAAAGAAAACTACAAGGGGGGAATAATGAAAGTTTATTTCAAGCAATATCTTGGAATCCTTCAAGTCATAGGCAACCTATTCACGTAGTAAACAGTCCAAATATTAGTGAAGCTATTTAGATTAAGCCGGTTTTAGGGGGGTTTTAGTAGTTAAAGTTGTTCTTGTAATCTTCATTTGAAAGTGCTTCTAGGGTTCAGAATCTTCTAGGGTGAGTCTTTCCTGAATACTTTCAGGGAACTCTTTCATTTACTTTCAAGAGCTGAATTCTACCTGGGATACAGAACTTTCTTGGTGTCCATAAACAATGCAGTTTTATTCTTCTCTCATTTGCCTTCGGTCATTAATGTGACACCAAGAGTCTCGGAAAAAGTATTCTAAAAGCCTATTGATTCACATTTTTTATTATGAGAACCAAAAATTGAGTCTTTCTGCCATGCTCTAGTGCTCCTGTGTCCTTCCTGATGCAGTCCAAATCCTATAAAGGATTCCTAATTTCTAAAAGAGTCCTTAATAGTTTAAGAATATTCTATTTAGTATTCTATTTCTTAATACATTAGGATTATAATTTAGAGTCCTAGTTTGTTTTTAGTAAGTTTAATCTTGAAGGACAAGGAATCCTTATTAACTTAGAATTAGTTTATATTTTCAGCATTATAAATAGGCTAGAAGACTAGTATTATTGATTGTATTCTTATTATTAATTTTCAGATTTATACCAGAGGATTTTATCCTTGAATTCTATTCTTTGTTCCAACTTCAATCAACCCTAATCTAGCCCTAAATTGTTGAGTTTTATTGCCCTAACACCTTTCCACTACGTCACTTCCGTATTCTGAAGTTCAGGAAATAAGAACACTCCTAACAGTCATAACAATGAGTTGGACTTCTTACTCTCCTTTAGAGTTAGGAACTCAGACAAAGTTTCTAAGTAGCCAGGCCATAGCAGAGAAAAAGCAGTCTTTCTGACCTTGCTCTAGTGCTCCTGCGTCCTGTTTACTGAAGTTCAGGAAACAAGAACACTCCTAACAGTTATAACAATGAGTTGCACTTCTTACTCTCCTTTAAAGTTAGGAACTCAGACAAAGACTCTAAGTAGCCAACATCATTGTAGATAGAAAAGCAAAAGAATAAGAAAAAGCAAACCAGAGGCAATCGAGGGACAATAAACACATACAGATTCTTGAAACACTTGGATCTTCATCCTGAATCTCATCAGCGGCTCTTAAAATGTCATCTATGTCCCTGTTATTTGCAAGAGATGAAGGGACATTTGCTGCAATCCCACCATCTGGTCGCCCATATGATTCAATACCACTTCTCCTTTGACTTCTTAGTGTTGAGCGCACCAATCGTTCCCATAGCTCCTCTGCTCGAGACATCTCCTGCACGACCAAAAGTAGTAATACTAGTAATAAATACTGAAAAAACTGGTAGCTCAATAAGACCAAAATGAAGGGGGAAAAGGAAAAAAAAAAGTAACTATTGAAAAAAGGGGAAAAAGAAAAAAGCAAGGGAGTGAAACCAAAAATTGCAATGATTTAAAAATTTGCATTTTATTATTCTAGGAAGTATTTAAGGGGAAAAAAAAGGATAACTACTTAAATAACTGGTAGGTTAAAAAGATCAAAATGAAACAAGGGAATGAAAACAAAAGTTGCGATTATTTAGAATATGCATTCTATTATTCTAATAAGTATTTACTCAAAAGTAACAGAACTAGATCAAATTATCATACCGTTGAGTATAAGGAAAGTTGGAAGAGGTAGAAAAGTCAAAAGAAAATCAGAAATTGAAAAAAAAAAATTGCATATACCAAAATTTCAAAGGAGGCAGAAGCAGAATCAGAATCAGTGTTTGAATTTCCATAAACCACTAGAGAAAATCAATTGATTTAGCACTAGAATCAGAGCCATTCATATTAGTTCCTCACCCCCCTAACCAAAATTTTAAAAAAAATTTAAAAAAAAGGAAATAATCTGTCCTTCACTTCCATATTCCTCACAAGAAACTCGACCCCAAAATGCAAGGAAATTCCCCAACTCATTTCCCTTCAACGAAATTTGCACAAATCATGCATTCATATCTCATAGACACAAAGAAGCCCAACTTAAAAACTACGCACACCAACATATATAAAACTAGGCTGATATACACCGTAATATCAAGCAAATGACCGAAGATCGAATAAAAAGCCTAAAAGCCTATTCATCCATACATGAATTCACCCAATCCACCAGTACTAATGAAATGCCTGAATCTATTGAAATAAAAATTTCAACAAGCATATAGCGGGCACAAGCTCACCGGATTGGAGATCTCGCAGGAAGATCGAAGGAACTCTAGTGAAACCAACAATATAGTTCTAAGAGAAAGATGTATAATAAAAAACCCTAGAAGGGGATTGAAACTGAAGGCTGAAAGATTCAAATGAGATTTTGGAATGGTTTGAAATGGAGTGGGGGAACCCGGATCTAGGATGTCAGGTAAGGGGGAAAAGGTAGTCGATCGGTTACCAGGTTACAGCCTCCGTGAGAGGGGTTGTAATTAGATTTTAGATTTCTTAACGGAGAAGAAAAGCATCCGTTAGTCTTACAAATTTCCCCTCTAAGAGCAAATAGAGACCAACGTGTATTTCGACTGACTTTTTGCTTTGTTTTTTAAATATAATAGTTTTTTATAATTGTTAAATTTCACATCAGTTTAGACTAAAATGACACTAAAAGAAGATAATTCAAAATAAAAAGATAAACATTAACCAATCTTTTTCTTTCATTCCATTTCAATCAATTTGATATCTAAATAAAAGAAATTTTTCAAATTATTATTTAATTAATTTAGAATTTTTAACAATAAGATAAAGTATTCATTCATTCCATCTGTTCAACTTTTAATTACTAATAATATGATATGAAAGAAGAAAATTGCATAAATCATGAAATTCAAATTAAATTAGATGAAATATGCTCAAAAAAAAGTTGTATTTCTTACAGAAAAAAAGAGAAGCAATCAATTGGTCATTTTTACAATCATTCAATATTTAAATTTAATGATGTATTTACTACAATAAATTAAAATTAACATAAAAAAATATTAAAATTTCATTAAAAAAAAGGTACAATATTTGAGTGACATACTTAGTATTTATTCCAAACCATCTTAATTAACATCCAAAATACACATTCAAAATTTCAAAAAAAAATAGTCAATATTTGAGGTGAAAAAACCCCAAAACAAGAATATTATGAAATGAGATATTAAAAAAATATGCATAATTACATAATAATAGTAAATAAATTATTATTTTTATATATAATAAAGTTTATAGAAATAAATAAATTACAATAAGAGTTTTGTGTAACAATTAAAAAAACTCATGAAGGAATTCAGTGTAACAACTAATTAAACTCCATCATGACATCTTTGTACATAATCACAGAACTCATAAAAGAGTTCTATGTAACATCTCACGGAATTCCATAGGAATATGAAAACAAAAGTTTTTTTTTCGATATTTCAAAGATTTTAATGTTTGCTCCATTGAACTCCTCCTTTCTCTATGATTCTCCTTGTTGTTTGCTCTATTTTTAAAAAAGACAAGAGAAATTTTATTCAAGAAAAAGGAAAAAGAATACAGACCATTAATATATTACAGAAACACAAAGTCAACTCTAAACCAAGACATATAACCAATGAGACAAAACCAAAACACCAAGGAGGTTGAATTGTATTCACCTTAAACTCAAGAAGAACACAAAACCCATATGCAACAAAACTCCCCTTCCATAGTCCCTAATATGAAAATTTTCCCATTTGATAATAAGCAAATGACACACGCATCAAAGTGGCTATGGCAGCGATGATGGGGTGGTCGCGGTGATGATAAATGGTGGCGGCAAAATTAGGAGATGAAGAAAAAGAGAAAAAAAATCAAGTCGTTGCGACTGTGAAAGTGATTATCGGAGTTGGCAATGGCTAAAGTTGAAGCAACTTTGAAAGTGGTCGTGGGAATTAGTGAGGTGACTAGGCATAATTGGGATAAAATCTAGGGTTTTGAGAGGAATAAGAATAAAAAAGGTAGGAAAAGAAAGAAAAAAAAGAAAAAAAAAAATAGGTAATGACAAAAATACCCTAAAAAAAGCAATGTGATTCGCATGATTGACGAAGAAATATGACTTAACAGTAGCATTTAACATAAGTGCATTTTGTGAGCCTTTTCTAAAAGTTCAAGTATAGTTTTTAATATTTTTTAAGTTCAAGTGCTTTTTGTGCACTTTTGGAAAGTTGATGTGCATTTTAATATTTTGCCTTTAAAAGAATCATTAATATTCATTTATTTGTATTCTTATTTTTCATTAAAAGTTAAATAATTGATCATTTTTCTTTTCATTAATATACATTATCTTGTCTTACCACTCTTACTACACTTAATTATTATGCATGAGCACATGTCAACCTAGTATAATTCTAAGCTTACCTACCTTTCTCACTTCCACTATCCATCATTACAAAATTCTATTAGAAGTATATTAATGAGGAAAAACAATCTCACCATAAGTCCATACAAATTTTACTACAAGTATATTAATTAAAAAAATTAGTTTGAATCACCTCCATTACCAAATAAACTCATATAATTAATTAAATTGCTAAAAGAAATCTTATTTTTCCCAAAATCTAAACAAAATAATAAAATCACAAGACAAAAAGAAAAAAAGATTTATAGTTGAAAATGGGTCCTAACACTATCTTGCTAAAATTGTAATAAATAATAATAAAAAAAGCTTACGATAATCCTTTCACAACCATTTATGTAGTTTCAATAAAAATATGTTTTTTTTAATTCATTTAACTGAGGATGAATTTGTGTTACTTTCATTTCTTTCCACACAAAAAAAAGAAGTAAAAATATTTTAGTGGCCTTGAACTTTCACACATTTTGATATTTTCCCTTAAACTTCCAAAAGTTTAGATTTTTCCTTTCCATCAGTTGGACTCCATTAATGGTGACATTGACTTTTATCGTGATGATGATTTATGCTGTGTTACAACACACTTTGCAAGGTATTTCCATCGCAGAAAAATTGAAACTTTTAATGCTAAAATTCATTTTTAAAAATTTAGAGAACTAATTTTAGTAATATCGTTAAATAATACATAAAATTCTTTTTTTTTTGAAATCTTTTATCTTTTTCGTTATTCTTTCTTCTCATTCTCATTTATTCCTCTTATTCTTCTGATTGAAACCCTAGCTCCTTTCGCAACAAACCCTACCTATCTCTCCAAGAATCTACATCAAATAAGTTTCATGTCATCGATTTGCAAGTTGAAGGAATGAGGCAGATATGGTGGAACCAAGATCACTAGCTACCACAATCGCAATCTCTAACTTTGTTGTTGGAGGGAAGCATCCAAAATCCCTCACCCCACAAGATGAGAGTACATTTTCAACAATGGCATTAGCGGTGGTGGTCGAGAGGGTCTCAAGAAACCCATCTTAAGAGAAAATCCTAGGCCTACATCTAGGGGCTATATGCAATAACGACAATAATATCTCCAAATCTAATTTGGAAAGGCATGCCTATGATTAAAACGGCTTTTGTTGCAAATGGAAGTTGTAACCTTAGTAGGGGTTAGAAGTAGAGCGGATCACATCCCAAATGGTCTACATTATTACCTTTGCACGAGCCAACGGGCCAAATTGTCCCGATAATTCTAAAATGAAATAAAATGTTTATAACCTTATTTAGTGATTTTTGTCACAAAACATTAAGCAGAAGCCCAATGGGCCAACACTATTTAGAAGAAGCAACAGTGGAACTGGAACGGTGAGGTACATCTCGAACCATTTGAGCTAACATAGGATATCTATATTGATGAGCC
>SRSM01000561.1:0-46981 GCA_019593545.1 Apocynum venetum | reverse complement strand
GGGCAATAAATTTGATTCAAGTTAACAAATCCAAAGTTACTCTAATGTCTTTGTCAAATACAAGTGGCAAGTTAGATTGGTTGATGTATAACTATAATTTGGAGATGGCAAATTGGTCTATTTCGTCCATTATCTATTTGTTTTAGCCAATATGATCCATATCTTATAATATCATCTAATAGGTCATTGTAATAATTTTCAGTGATGAAATTTCATCGGAATCCTCACATGCTTGCCATGTGATAAAAATGCAAGAGAAAAATGGTTAAATTTAGTTGGGTTAAAAAAATGACAATGATCTATTTGGCTGAAGTTATAAAGATAGGAGATTACAAGGGCAGAAAAAAAGGATGATATCAATCAAAATTACAAAGATAAATTACTAAATAGACTAATTTGCTATCTTCTAATTAAGATTCATCTATATTAAATGAAAAATTGAATCCCCATACCAAACCTTGGTTGAACTTATCTTAATAAAAAATTTAATTAAAAGTTAGCTTGATACATATTTCGTACTAAAATTTTTTTTAATGATTGTCACTATTTTTCTTTTAAAATATCTTTAAAATTTGTTTTCATATCTATTTAGAGTACTCATTACGTTCAATAATTAAATATGAAATATAAGAATTTTATTATCTACATATTTCAAAATCTGGATTAAATTTTGAAGCACACTTTGAAAGTCATTTAAAGTATTTCAAAAGAAAAATAGTGATAGTCATTTAAAATTTTTTTAGTACGGAATATGCATCAAGTGAACTTTTAATTAAAAAATTGATTAAGATAAGTTCGACCAGTGTTGGTGGGGATTCAATATTTATTTAATAGAAGTGAATGTTAATTTGAAGATGGAAAATTAGCATATTTAGTCATTTATCTTTATAATTTGGCTTATATCGTCTATTATTTTATTTTTTTTTGCCATTCTGAACCCCTATATTTATAACTTCAGCCCTAATAGATCATTGTCATTTTTTTAACCAAACTGAATTTGTCAGTTGCCCCTACATTTTTATCGCATGGAAAGCACGTGCGGAATCCAATGAAATGTTGACCTGAAAATTATGACAATAACCTATTAGATGAGATTGAGATTATAAAGATAAGGGATCAAAATGGGCTAAAAAAAAAAGATAATTGACGAAATCAACAAAAAATGCAAAGGTAAGGAACGGAAGGAAGATGGCCAATTTGCCTTTGGAAATAGAAAAAATATAAGAACACAAATAACTTAGGATTTGACATTCTCTATTGTTTATATTTATTTTTTTATAAGATCTATTTTTTATGATATTATACATTGTTGACATTTGTTTATGTTATTAGCATAGTCATTTTTTCAATGTTTAATTTTATACTTATGTTTTTTTATAATTTGTGTACATAATGGTATCTATCGAAGTTGTAAAAAGAAGGAAGCAAGAAAATTTTTTCTTA
This sequence comes from Apocynum venetum, assembly GCA_019593545.1. Taxonomy (NCBI): domain Eukaryota; kingdom Viridiplantae; phylum Streptophyta; class Magnoliopsida; order Gentianales; family Apocynaceae; genus Apocynum; species Apocynum venetum. The sequence goes on along the minus strand of SRSM01000561.1, from coordinate 45,538 downwards.
ACAATTAATGAATCAATTGCAATACATGAAGTCTTTATTGAGACAAGGTAACATATCAATTCATGGTTGGAATTAGGTTAACCATTAACATTCCAGGTGAAAGTTATAATATGCTTAGAATGGGACCACATGTTGTATTAAAACTTACTGATTTATTAAAGAATAAGAGATAGTTACAACCATCTAAAGATGTCACAGAATTGGAGGCAGTTGCTATATTTGTTTGGACGTGTGCACATAGTGAAACAAATCGATTAATGTCCAAAATAAATTTGGAAAATTTGGAGAGACTATGAGTAGGAAGTGTGCTGAAGTTTTAGAAACATTATGTCTTTTAGCCAAGGAAGTCATAACAACTTCAGATTTCCAATTTTAAGAAGTTCCAATTTTAGATATGATAGTAGGTTTTGGCCTTATTTTAAAGAATGCATTGGTGCTATAAATGATCGAAAAGAAATGCGGTATCTCTCGCCTTTGATAGATACCCCTTCATGTTAGGATATTCAACATCCATTACATAATACTTATGTAAAATAAACAACAATATGTTTCACTAATATTAAAAAATAAAATAAATTCAATAGTTGTATAAAATGTAAATAAATTTGTACCTTTTGGTGGATGAGGGATACACTTTCATTTCTTCAAGTACAATTGAAAGGATTTTTCTATCATGTGCGATATCAGGTCAACCAACATTAATAAAAGTAAATATCATGTCGAAGGAGCTTGAACACACAATCACAATGTCATGGTAGTGTGCAACTCCGACATGCTATTTACTTTTATTAATGTTGGTTGACCTGGTATCGAACATGATAGCAAAATCCTTTCAATTGTACTTGAAGAAATGAAAAATGTATCCCGCATCCACCATAAGGTACATATTTATTTACATTTTATACAACTATTGAATTGATTTTATTTTTTTGATATTAGTAAAACATATTGTTGTGTTTTTTAGGTAAGTATTATGTAGTGGATGCTGGATATCTTAACATGAAGGGGTATCTAGCACCCTACAAAGACGAGAGATATCACATTCCTAATTTTAGAGGATGTATCCAACCCTATTGTGAAGAAGAAATATTTAACCAAGCTCATTCTTCATTAAGAAATGTAGTAGAATGAACTATTGGAGTTTGAAAAAGTATATGGCATATTTTAAATGATATGAAGCCATTTCCATTGGTCAAACAATAGAATATTATTATTGCAACATCGGCACTCCATAACTTCATTAGAAATGTGGCAAAGATGAAGAGTTTAAAAAATGTAACAACAATCCTAATTACATTCCAGATTATCAAGATGAAAATCAATGAAAAAATGAGTTCATCTACATATAGAAGAGAAGTGGTCGATGGCTACATGAATAGAGTTCGCAACCAAATAATAGTTGAATTGGTGAATAAGTGAAATTAATGACTTATGTTATTTTTATTTAATTTTTTTCCAAATGAATTATTATTAAACATTTAGTTCGGACTTTATGTTACATTATTTATTAAGCAAAATTTAATATATTTTTATGATATTTAATCATATTATTTAAATTGTGTTATTTTATGATTATTTTTGCATTTTCGTTCGTATATTTGCTTGCAAGTGTTTTAATAAGGTATTTTATGGTGTTATTGTAAAAGAAAAAAGAAAAAAACTTTGTTGCTATAGTGACATATGACGGTGACATATAGACACATGAGTCACTTGCATTTTCAAAAAGTCAAACGACGGTCTAATTAGAATGCAACACGTGATAGTGAAAGTGATGAAGAAAAATGTAGTCCAATCAGAGAGCGACATGTGGCAGTTAATGGCATTCTTTCTGCTTTACATGCTTGGCCCTATCTTTCCAAAAACCCTAGTGTAGGCCCCCAATCCTTTTAAATTAGTGAGAATTAATTAATTTTAATTTCGATTTTGCCCCTGTAAATTTCTATAAATTGGGCACAATATTGACTAAATTAGTACACTTTTTTACAACCAAAAAATTTGCAAAACAATTCTTCTCATCATCTTGTAATAGTTTTTATATATTTTTAGGAAGTTTTAGAGTGTGTTTTAGAAGTTTTTTTAATGATATTTCAACAATATTGAGGAATTATTATCGAGATAAATCTAAGGAAAGTTATCATTCTTATTTCTAGATTTCAATTCTTAAAATTCTTCATTTGAGTTATGTATTGCAGGTAATTTATTTATTGTTAGCAAGAACATGTATTAAATATATTAATTAATGAGATTTTGAGATAATTACCCTTACATTCAACACTATAGTTTATATTGGAGCAAAACTAAATTAACATAACCAATGACCGGTTTTACTACTATAACTTATAATTCCTAACTTGTAATATTTGACTTTTAACTGCTAACTTTTACTTTTGGTACTTTTAATTTTTATTATTTACTTTTTGTCATTTATTTTACCGTACATTTGGTGGGTAAAACTACCAAATTTATTTTTTGTAATTTACATTTCACAAATGTGGAGAGTAAATATCTTCATCCTTTACTTTTTGTACTTTTTATTGTGGGAAGTAAAATTTTCCTATTTTTACTTTTTATGTCAGGTAAAACCACCAAATTCCCGTTTCTCCTTATTTATATATTTTATAAATATATAATTGTGTAATTATTTTTTTATGTATCAGGTTTAACCATCTAATTTATTTTAGTTCTATTATTTATTAAATATTTTGAGTATTTATATAATTCATATTATTATTTTAAAATAATCATGTTTAATTCATTAGAAACTCATTTTAATTAATTTTCATGATTAATCGGCTAGGATTATTAATCATTGATTGATAATCATAGTAGCATATGTTAATTTAATTAAGTTACAACTCATGACTTATTTAATTTAATAGGGAATTATATAATTTAAATTGTGTATAATTGAATCTCATTGTTATATATAGTTAAATGTTGGTGATGCCTTATAAACTTAATGCAATTTAATTTACCAATGTTGAAGGTCCTTCAATGATTTTTTATTCTTGTTTAGAATATCCCTCAATGGTTTTCAATCTTTAAGATGAAGATCCTTCCATGGTTGAAAAACTTGGCTAACTCACACTTTAAGTTTTGAAAAATTTCAAATAAGGGATAATAGAATCTTGTGGTGAATATCTTCATGAAAAACAAAGCTATATGAAGCCGTGTATGAATATTGTTTGTCCTCAAATTAATTAAACATAATCAGTTTGTTTGAGAAACGCATTTTGCAAATCAAACTGTTTTACGGCAGAATTAAATCAATCGGATGAGAAGACAACAATGGATCTGATGGGTTGTCTCTCTTACGGTACTATGGTTTAACATTATTGAGAAAATGTTATGCATTGGGGACCTATGCTTCTCGGGAATCATTTAGACACTTCTAGAGGTAACTTGAATTAATATATGGTCAAATCTGGGGATAAAATAAATATTAATACAACATTTCAAGCATATATAGTATATACATAATATGTAAGAAAAACAAGTATAATGCAAGAAACTATATTGGAAAGTGCTACACAAACAATTGAAGTTTTATTTATAAATAATTAATTGCGCCATAAACAACACTTCCTTATTCGTAACCAAATAAATCATACCAATGATTCACATTAAAAAGAATGTATTTCTATATTACCTTTATGAAGAACATTTTACCATAGTAGTTGACATTTGATCATGTAGATTGATCAAATTTCTTAGCATATCATTTTGCTCATTATGATCATCATATTAAGTCACCTACAAAGAAGATGAAACTTTTGGTATCTAAGTGATTTTGATTCCATGAAAATTAGTCGATTTTATTTTAACAATCAAAATATTTTTTGCACAATTCTCAATTTTCTTATTGGCATAACATTTGTTTACCTTATGACCAAGCTTACCACAATAGGTACAACATATTCTTGAAGACATAGAAGCATGAGTATGATGCGTATGATGTACTCTATGATGTGCATGTGAGATATTCTTGTGCGATATATTTTTATGTGTGCGTGAGACATCATCATGTGTATCAATAAAACAAGACTTCTCTTATCATTAGAGAATCTTTGTGCACCAAGTAATTTGCTCAAGTTTTCTATACCACATGTGAGTTTATATAAGCTAATACTTAAGTCATTCATTCTCAACCTCATAACATCATAATCATTCATCATATCATTCAATTTCTTATTTCTAATAACAAGATCATTATTAGTATTTTCCAGAAATTTCATCTTATCACATAGACAAAAAATAATTTCATCAATAGTCACTTTGGATGAAAGCAACAAAGCAGTTTCATCAATTAATTTAGCATTCTCCAATAACAAATTCTCAACTTGGCATTTCAAGAATTTATTCTTCTTGATGACTTTTTTCATTTTATGATAAAAATTAGCAACAAATTCATCTTGATCGAACATATCACAATTATCATCATTACAATCATTTTCACTAACATACAAAGCTTGTGAGGTAGACGTAGTTATCTCATCTTCAAGAGCCATAAGACAAATGTTTGCAAGCTAGCATTGATCATTTTCTTCATTTTCACTTTCTTCTTAATTTGATGTGTATGTGAATCCTTCTTGAGCAACTTCAAAATCTTCACATTTCATATGTGGAACTACAACCACGTACTCTATTATATTCATTTAGATCAAGAGCACAACATAGAATATTCATGGCAATAAAGTTTAAAGTCATTTTCTTTTTATCCTCATCATCAACCTCATCATCAAACTCATCAAGAGTTTTCTGAGCACCACATCCATCAACAAACTTAGTGGGAATATAATGTTCATTTACAACAATATTCTACAAATCAAAATTTATAGAAAAAATATAAATTTTAATTTTATCTTTCCAGAAATTGTAGTTAGAGCCATAAAAAAAATAGTGGTCTACTAGTACAGTACTCTCAGTCATGATATTATTGTCTAGATAAACCATAAGATCTTTACTTCTAGGTGGTTAAACCTAAAACAAGAAGACTTGCTCTGATACCAATTGAAAAACCTAAGAGGTGGGGTGAATTAGGTTTTTATTTTATTTTATTTTTGCAACCTAATTCAATAAAACACCTCTTTGACAACAAAAAATCAAGCAGTTGGTGTGCAGGTTGTATGAGTACCAATGTGTTCAAATAAAATGTAGAAAGTAGAGTAATGAACACAATGATTTATAGTGGTTCCGTTTATCTAATAAAACCCTATACACTACCTTAAGTTACCTACTCAAGGATTTCTCAAAAACCCTTCACTAATCAAATGAATGAGATTACAAAAGAGGTTCACCCAATTCACCTTAGGATTTTACAAATAACCTCTCAACCAAATAAGGCTCACTCAACCCTTGAGTTTTACTACACAACTTTGATAAACCTAATATCACTACTCTCATTAGTGAAGCCCTCACAATACAATATCAATTCAAAGTTCACCCAAAGGTTTTACAATCCATCCTTTAATACAAAACAACACACACACAAGGCTCACCCCAACACTTAGGGTTTTATGCTACTTGCAACATTGATGCAATTACAATCAATAATAAAAGTTGAGAGTTTGATAGATATCACCTTAATGTGAAGATATATCAATTTGAACTCAAACACCTCTTATTTGAATGATGTTATTCAAAATTGATCAATAAATTGCTCTTTGATGTCAAAACCCTTCTTGATTTATTTCAAACAATTTGAAGCATTGAAAGGGTTTAAATCATGTATAAGATGTATAGAAATGTTTAGCACAAAATGTTTTCCCAAAAGTCTTATGGAAGTTTGTATGGGAATGAGCATATATAGCTTCGTCCACAACGACAAAAAATATAACCGTTGGTACCCACTAACAAGGTGTGGTCGACCACAACATCATCCGCAAGCTGTTTGGACAATTTGTGGATAATATCTGCTGTCTAGCGGTCGACCGCAAGTTGGTCATTCGCAAGTTAGGTTTGGTCAACCTCAAGTGACTTTTGGTCATCCAAAACTAATCAAGCATGCATCCACAAGTTAAACCAAATTGTGGATAATACTTAGGCAACTTTAGGTCAATCAAAACATGTAATTTGTGCATGCACAACATTTTAACACACAAATGATGATTCTAATCTTCCATCAAGTTACGATATCCATCCAACTAAGGTTTATAAAACATTTTAACATGTAAATCATGATGCATAGTTTCTTTAAATATTTTTCTAAACACTTCAAAACATATTTTGTCATTTGAAAATATTTGAAAATCATTTTTCAAATCTAAGAGCAATCTTGATACTCATCAACCAATTTAAGGCAAACTAGAGGTTTCAAAATATCATAGAACTCTAAGTACTAATAACTCTAGTTCCTATCTAATCCAAAGTAAGCTTGTCTTCATATCTTGATAGTCTTAACTTGTATACTTCCTCAAAGACTTGAAATGTTGTTCATGCATTGATTACATCATATGAATCCAAATTACATCAATGCTTGTCAATAATCAAAATTAAGACATTAAAAGCTTTATGGCTTTCAGTCATTATACTTAAAAAACGGGCCAAGAAGGTCATTCTATCAAATTCAACCATTAAACTCTTAACCAAAGTCAAGTGTTGAGGGTATTTTTGTCCAATTAGGTTTACTATTCTCTTTCTTATCTCCTTTTCATTTTTGTCTATTTTCCTTCCCACATCAATATAGAGTCCAAAATAGTTTTAACATTACATGGTATATTGTGATTATTGTTTTTTAATATTTAAATAATAAATTTGTTGTCAAATATGAACGTAGTGTTATATAGAATTCAATATCTCAAAAATAAGCAAACAACAATCAAAGTTATTGCACCCCTCTCCCATACCCTCTTAGACCATGGAAGGTGGGGTATATATGCAGGGGTGGTGTGTACTTAAAACACTAACTAGACTAACTTGATACATGGAGGTATAAATACATCATAGCAATATACAAGACAAACTTCTTATTACAACTCAAGGAGTAAATTATATATGCTAAAGTTCACAATGTCATAACAAAACCTACCACCTATTTTTTACATCATATTCATATATATATATATATATATATATATATATATATATATCCAGTCACTTCTTGTATACTAGCAACCTTGCAACTCACTATCCACACTCAGCTTCCATTAATCTGAGAAAAATTAAGAAAAACAGGGTGAACCTAAAAATAGCTCAAAGAGTGGGATTAATATGAGTACTTTTCAAAACAACTTAAAACTTGATTTCAAAATCAAGAAAACTTTACAATTTCATGAAAATTTTTCAGTCCAATATTCATTTTTAATATCAGGATTGTAAGTCACAAAAGACAATAATTTTCATTGAACTATCAAAATGAAATATTTCAATTCCAAGATTCAAGGTATTCCATTTGCTGATAGAACATTTTCCTTGATCCAACCATTTCTTTTTATTCCAACCTTATATATTCAATGCACACATGTGACTTTTTTCCATCCCCCACCTTATCATAGCGTATTGTTCCTTGGTACACGTTTCCATCCCCACACCCTATAACACTTCTCCAAGTTAAATCTCCTAACCCAGATACACGTTTTCCATAAAAACTAGAAGGATCCCTTCCCAAGAACATTGGCCCAACGCCTTCCCATTCTTTAAGATGTCTTTACTAGTTAAACACTTGGTCAAGTCATGCATTTAGGATACTAAAAGCATCTATCACACATGGTTATCATTAGAACCTACAAAGAGGGTGATCGGCCCTAAATGACAATTCACATTATAACCATATGGATCCAACACCTTTAATCTTGGATTGTGGTCACCTCGGATGTGACCAAGCCTACACATATACATACTAGGCATATCACTGATGCCAAAAAGGATTTCTCATCTCTATCTTTTACTTTGTCAAACACTTTTGTTGCAAAAGTGTTAATTCAAGAAAATCCTTTAATTACTTGTATATGTGAAATCATCTTGTGTTGACGAAAAGGATTTATTTGTCAAAGTTTCTCAAAACTCTTCAAATATCATAAAGACTTTCATGAACAAAAATCCCTTCTCAAGCAAGAAACAGTACTTGATATTAATTACTTGCATTCAAGCTTAATAGCTTAAGTAATATTCTTGGAAGAGTGACACCTCTAATCTTTTACTTGTGAGACTATTCTATAAGTCTCAAGGATAAAGGTCTCATTTCAATCATAATAATCAACTCATCTTAAGGTTCAATATACCCAACTTGAGTTTCTAAGGTGTAAAGATTAGTTTTTCATGCTTAAAATTGGTTTTCAAGTCATTGGAATGGTATAAATTGGTTTCGATATGAATCTGTAAATATTAGAATTCAAAAGAAGCATAATTACAAAAAACAGAAGAATTGTCGTGCCAAAAGAAATGTGGCTGCCCATGAAGAACTTCAGGTGGCCAAGTGGACGTGTCTGAATGACTCCAGGTGGCTAAGTGGACGCGTGTACAGAACTACAAGCGGCCACTCAATAAATTCACAAAAATAGTTGCGAAATTCCTCAAATATAGAAAACTTCAAAACTTTGCATGTAAATCATCATGGGAAGTACTTCTATCAATAAGGACACTAATTCACATACTAAATACTCAATTAACAAAGGTCATCATATCATTTCGAACCAAGATTTAAGAGTTTCAATAGCTTCAAAATTTTACAGAATAAAATTTCAATTTCCATAAACAAATTCAACCATATAGATTCATGATATTCATATAACATATCATGAAAACAAGATTGAAATCTTGAACAATGAAGATTAGAAACTCACTTCTTTATGTTGCTTTCACGAGATTAATTGTCTTTGTCTACTTCCCACACTTCACTTTCAAGTCTTCAATGCTCTCAACCAACTCACTCTTTTCTTTTATCTCTTTTTCCTCTTCTCGTTTCTCACTTCAATAACCAAAAAGGAAGGAAAGAAGAAAACTTATGTTTTTAAAGAAATTAAACTCTTAAATTTTAATTAAACCTAAGCTAAATTAGGCCATGAGTCATAAGTTTATGATTCCATAATTTCCTCACATGGGTCTTGAGCATTAAATACTCAAGAGACCTCACCCCTTCTAACTCATCTCTTCTATCTTTTTATTTTAAAAAATATATATAACTTTCAAAATACTATGGACTATGGACCTTTTTGATAGTGAAGAAGCTTGGAATAGTAGCCTACTAGCTACAACTCCCTTCAATTGCTCAAATTCATCATACATTCTGGAATAGCTTATCAAAAAGAAAGATTGGTAATGGAAAGGTAACTTGTCACGAGTTTCCATTGGTGGGAGAAGATGGGCACCCCAAGCTCAAACCAGAGCAAATTCTAGAGAGGAGAATGATCAAGAGGAAGAACCGTGTGGTAATTCAATGGTTCATTTTGTGGTCTAATCTGCGCCTGATTTCATCAAGAAGCAATTCCCAAATTTCAATCATTGAGGACAGGGAATTGCTGAAGGATGGGGGATGTAATGAACTATGAAGATGAAGGATTCAGGACAATGTCGTTTAGCTTAATTAGCAGCAGAGCTTACTAATTGAAACAGTGATATTTTGGCTGGAATAACCGTTATTAAAATAAATGGTGTAGTGGACAACTGGAGATCTGAATTGGGGGAAACCCTCTTATAGTAAGCCACCATCCTTTTGCAGAGGTCAGAAGTTGCGAGCGGCAAAAGGGGAGGGGACCATGAAGTAAGATTGTGATCCTTGTCGGTACAAAAAGGAGGAGGAGGAGTGTCAGATTAAGGGTTCTGATGGACGGAGGGCCAAGATGTCGTGGAAGCCTAGATATATTTGGATAGTTAAGGAATTACCCGTTTTTCTTATGTATGAGAATATTGTTTGTTCATTTGAGTTCGTTTACCTTCTCAGTGTATCTCTATTTCCTTCAATTTCATTCACCTTCTCATCTACCATCAACTCTATTATCAGTGTAATTAGTATTTTTGGTTTCCCTAGATTATTAATACAATTTACAATTCCTTTGGGTTCTATTATTTGCTGCTTTGAATTCTTAAATCCCTGTTTCATTGAGCTAGGGGTGTGACAATGAATGACCCTTTGATGATCTGCGCGTGGTTCCAATGTTGTACTGGAGATTTCGTGTTCATATAACAATTTAGAAAAAATTTAATTCATATAACAAAAAGCGTTGGGGATCTTACTACCATGAAAAAAAAATGGTAAATACATAAAACTAGAAATTCTATTTTGGACAAGCCATTTCAAGGATTCAATCGATTAAAAAATTTCACTAAAAGCAGTGACCACAAAGAACAGATACAAACATACAAAAATCTGGTCACCTTTGACATACAAACTGCGACAAAGTAGCGAAAACAAGAATTGAAGAATTGAAAATCCTATAAGCTATAGACAACAAGAATGGGTAAGATTACCCATTATCTGTTGGAAGCGTGATGAAATAGATGGCGACTGGGGCTGCGTTGGGCCAATAGCCAATCGCATATGGTTAGCAGTAGAGAGACCAAAAACGAGAAGGAAAAGCAATAGCCAAATGTGAATAATATCAATTGTTATGTAATCTGAGCTAAAGATATGGGGAACTAGAGATCACCTGTTTTTTATCCGTTTATCTAGAGAGAAAGAGGTGACAGACAGAGGGAACGAGATGTAGGGTTTCTACTTTATACACTTTTATTTTTTCTCTTTGGTTATTTAAGGCTGAGGTTTTTTCCTAATTACTTCTTCTTTTTCTAAAGTGATAATGGTACTTGAATTAAATTGATTTTTTTTTCAAAAGGAAGGTATTAAGTGGTAAAGTACATCTACTCATACCGTGGTCATATATTCGAGTCTTACCTCCCTCTTCCCCTATATGTAATAAAAAAGAATATATTATTAAATATTAAAAAACAATTAAAATAAGCTAATAATCAAAGATCACACGAAAATAAATTTATTGTTGATTAAACAAAAAGTATATATATTTTTATGTAATTTTGTTATGTTATTTGTGTTTAATTTCATTTAAATTATGTTATTTATGATTATTTAATATTTCCAATTAATATTTTTGTTTGTAAGTATTTTTAGATATTTATTATGTTTTTGTACCAAAAAAAATCATTACTATAGTAAAAGTCACGTGGACAGTGGAAGCCCAGTAAGCCACTTTGTTAGCAGAAGGAGCGAATCAAAAGCTGATATGTGGAATAAACCGTTTTACTTATGTCTGAAAATATCCCTAAATTAGATGTTTGCTCCTATGTGTTTGTTTACCTTCTTAGTGTATCCCTATTTTCTTCAATTTCATTCCTCTTCTCATATATCCATCAACTCTAGTCTCAGTGTAATTCGTATTTATGGCTTCCCTAAATTATTAATACGATTTCCAATTCCTTTGGGTCATGTTATTTGTTTATTTGAATTCTTGAATTATTGTTTCATTGAGCTAGCGTTGTGACAAGTGGAGCAGAGGGATCCAAACTTATGGGGCTTGATTATGAGATACAGTACAAGAAGGGTAGAGAAAATAGGATTGCTGAATTTTTTGCTAAGTGAGATGTACGTCAAAAATGCAACGTGGAAAGAGCACTGTAACCTAGACCGTTGCAGCCCCTACCCTTACCCAATCAGTCATGGAGCCAAATAACCATGGATTTCATTAATGTTTTGCCTAATTCAAGTGGCAAGGAAGTTATATTTGTGGTAGTGGATCATTACACCAAGTATGCTCACTCTTTTCCACTCTCTCATCCGTTTACAGCCATGAAAGTGGCTCAAGTTTTCCTCTCTCAGATCTACAAATTACATGGATTGCCCAAGAATATTGTTTCAGACAAAGATAAGGTCTTCATGAGTTCATTTTAGCAAAGCTTGTACAAAGCACTTGGGACTAGTGAACCAATGCCTAGTGATGTACTTAGGGAGTTGTGTTCGCTAAACCCAAGAAATGGAGTGATTGGTTGTCATTAGCAAAATGGTGGTATAACGCCACATACCACACAATAATCAAAATGTCCCCCCTATGAAGCATTTGTATGTAAATAAACCACCAGTGTTCTTATCAAGTAATTATGAGCGAGTCAAGCATGCTACGATGGAAATTTTCTGCAGGAGAGGTCTAATTGAACTATGAGAAAGCTAGGGGAAGAATGAAATTTTATGCTGATAAGAAATGCACAAAAAAGAATTTTGAAGTGGGAGACTGGGTATGTGTTTCCTTACAAATAGAATGCCTTAGCAGTAAAGAAGAATCTCAAACTGTCTTCAAAATACTATGGACTATGGACTATGGACCTTTTTGATAGTGAAGAAGCTTGGAGTAGTAGCTTACTAGCTACAACTCCCTTCAAATGCTCAAATTCATCATACATTCTGGAATAGCTTATCAAAAAGGAAGATTGGTAATGGAAAGGTAGCTTGTCACGAGTTTCTATTGGTGGGAGAGGATGGGCACCCCAAGCTCAAACCAGAGCAAATTCTAGAAAGGAGAATGATCAAGAGGAAGAACCGTGTGGTAACTCAATAGTTCATTTTGTGGTCTAAACTGCGGCTGCTTTCATCAAGAAACAATTCCCAAATTTCAATCATTGAGGACAGGGAATTGCTGAATGACGGGGGATGTAATGAACTATGAAGATGAAGGATTCAGGACGGTGTCGTTTAGCTTAATTAGCAGCAGAGCTTACTAATTGAAACGGTGACATTTTGGCTAGAATAACAGTTATTAAAATAAATGGTGTAGTGGACAACTGGAGATATGAATTGGGGGAAACCCTCTTATAGTAAGCCACCATCCTTTTGCAGATATTAGAAGTTGCAAGCGGTAAAAGGGGAGGGGACCATGAAGTAAGATTGTGATCATTGCCGGTACAAAAATGAGGAGGAGCTATGTCAGATTAAGGGTTCTGATGGACGGAGGGCCAAGATGTCGTGGAAGCCTAGATATATTTGGATAGTTAAGGAATTACCCGTGTTTCTTATGTATGATGAAAGCCTTAAAGTTTTTAATATCTTAATTTTGATTATTGACAAACATTGATGAGGACTAATGTCTTAATTTTATAAGTGTTGGTCTTTTAGGATTCTTATGTCTAATCCTTACAAGATCAAAGTTTCAAGTCTTTAGGAAAGATTGGATGTTATCTAGCGTTGAAGATAAGCGGTTTTTGGATTAGATAGGATTTAGAGGTGTAGTATTATTTTATACATCCTTAGATATCTCTAGATCTACCTCTATGAGTAATAAATTCTATAGGTTGCTCAATTAAAGTGAAATGTTTTTCAAAATGCATTTCATTTAGATAAAACATGAGTTGGGTATTTGAAATGATTTTCAAATTACATGCACATACTTTAAATTTCATAAAATGTATTCCACAAACTCTTGGAGTTGTTTGAAATCTTGTTTTGCTTAGTTTCAATGCATGTGCGGTCGACCTAACTGAAGTGTGGTCGACCACAGATCATGCGGTTGACTAGACCTCTCAGAGTATCGTCCGCTGAATGTCCAGAGCTCTCTGGAACACTTGCGGATGATGGTGTAGACCACCTTTCTAATATGCAGTCGACCGCACTTCTCCTGAGTGGGATTCAAACAGCCATTTTTATGACCGTTGGTGCATACATATAAATACCCAATTGTTTAAAAAACTTACTAACACGACTTTTTGAGTAAAAATCTGATTCTTACACTTCATAGAACAACTTGAGATCATTTTCAAACATAAATATAACATTCACATTGAGAATTTCATCAAGTTGGGATTGATACTAAATCATTGGGGTTCTTGAGCAACTTAGAGGAAAATATTACTCAAAGAGGTATTTATGCTTTATATTGATATATCTTCACATTAAGGTGATATCTATATCAAACTCTTCATCTTCTTATCTTGTTTGTTTTGTTCAAGGTTGCATTGAGCTTAAAACTCTAAGGGTTAGAGTGAGCCTTGAATCATAGAATATTGTGAGTGTATTAAGAGTATCTATTTCATTAATTGTTGTATTAGAGATAGGTGTGTAATCAAGGTTATATTGTAAAACTCATAGTGTTGAGTGACCTTGATTGGGCAAGAGGTTTGTATTGTAAAACCCTAAGGGAATTGGGTGAGCCTCTATTGTAATCTCTTTTATTAAATTAGTGAAAGGTTTTGTGAAATCCTTGAGCAGATAGCTCAAGGTAGTGGATTAGGTTTTGTTGGATAAATCGAACCACTATAAATCTCTGTGTCCTTTGCCTATTTTCTTGAACACACTATTTCACACACTGTTTGAGCACCAAGTGTTTGTTATTTGTTATCTTAGAAAGCACCGTTTGATTTAAAGAAGAAAAATCGGTAAAAACCTATTTCACCCCCCCTCTTAGGTTTTTCAATTGGTATCAGAGCAGGTCTTCTTGTTTATAAGGATTAACCTCCTAGAAGCAAAGATTCTATGGCACATCTAGATAACACTATGATGTTAGAAAGTTACTGTACTACTAGACCTCCTTTGTTGAATGACACAAACTATAATTTCTGGAAAAATAGAGGTAGAATATATATATCTTCTTTAAACTATGAATTATGGAATATTGTTGAAAATAGACCTTATGTGCTTTTTAAATTGTTGATGGTATTAAGATTGACAAATTATCTGAGGAATTTGATGATGAAGATAAAAAGAAAATGACCCTTAATTTTCTTGCCATGAACACTCTTACTTGTGCACTTGATATGAATGAGTATAATAGGGTAAGATGTTGTGAATCTGCACATGAAATGTGGAGACTACTTGAAGTGACTGATGAAGGTACAAACCAAGTAAAGGAAACAAAACTTGGTATGCTTACAAGGGAGTATGAACTTTTTGCTATGAAATCAAATGAAAATATTACTGATATGTTTACTCGCTTTACTAACATTATTAACGGTTTAAAAGTGTTTAGCAAGTCATATTCTATAGGAGAACAAAACATGAATATACTCAATGCTTTACCAAAGGCTTGGGAAGGCAAAACCACTGCTATGCTAGAAACTCATGACTTGAAGAAGAAACCAGTGAAATAGCTTATTGGATCACTTCTCACTCATGAAATAAGGATGAAGTGGTTAAATGATCAAGAAGTGGAAGACAAAGGGAAAAGAGGAATTGCTCTCAAAGCCAAAGAGAACAACGAAAATGAATCTTCTAGTGATGAGGAAGAAATGGATGATGAGAAAATAGCTTTTGTCATAAAGAACTTCAAGAAAATGTTCAAAAAGGGACACTTCAACAAATTCAAAAAGAAGCCATCGACATCCACAAATATCAACTCAAAGCAATGCTATGAATGCGGAAGTCCAAATCACTTATAGGCTGACTGTCCAAAATTAAGAGAGAAAGAAAATAAGTATAAGTCCAAAAACAAGAAAGGACTTGCTTGCACTTGGGATCAAGAAGGAAGTGAAGATGAAGAACAAACTGAACATGCAAATGTTTGTTTCATGGCTATTGAAGATGAGGTAAATGCTTCAAAAACTCCTACTTTAGTTGATAGCGAAAGTGATAATGATATTTGTGACATGTTTGATAAATATGAATTCATTTTCAATCTCTATAAAGAAATGAAAAAGCTTATCAAGAAAAACAAAGTCTTGAAATGTCAAGTAGAGAAGTTATCGTTAGATAATACTACACTCATAGATAAAAATGCCTTGTTAACTTCAACAAAAATCTATCTTGATGAGAATGTTATTGGTTTAAATGATAAGGTGAAATTCCTTGAAAATGCTAATGTTGATCTTGTTACTAGAAACAAGAAGTTGAGTGATATGATGAGTGATTATGATGCCATGAAAGTTAGAATGAGATATTTAAGTGCTAGTTTGCAAAAACTTACATGTGATTGGGACAATTTGAACAAATTACTTGGTATGCAAAGACACACTCATGATAAGAGAGGTCTTGGTTTTGATGATAACTATAAAGATGTCTCACACACACATGAGAGTTTATCTCACTCATATGAAAATATGTCTCATGCACATAAGAGAGTATCTCATGCATATTATTCACATGTCTCAATGATATAATTAGGAAAAGGGCATTGATTATGATGAGACTTTTGCTCCAGTTGCTAGATTAGAGTCCATTAGAATGCTACTTGCATTTGCTTCCTTTAAAGGCTTTAAATTATTTCAAATGGATGTCAAAAGTGCCTTTTTAAATGGTTTCATCCAAGAGAAAGTGTATGTTGAACAACCTCCTGGTTTTATTAATGAATCCTATGCAAATCATGTGTACAAACTTTCTAAAGCTTTATATGGTTTAAAGCAAGCACCAAGAGCATGGTATGATATACTTAGCAATTTTCTTATTGAAAAAGGTTTTTCTAGAAGTATAGTTGATACTACTCTTTTTATTAAAAATAAAGCACATGATATTTTGATTGTTCAAATATATGTTGATGACATTATATTCGAAGCTACTAATGAAAATATGTGCAAAGATTTCTCTAAGATAATGCAGGATGAATTTGAAATGAGCATGATGGGTGAGTTGACATTCTTCCTTGGGTTACAAATTAAGCAAGCAAAGGAAGGTACTTTCATTAACCAAGCCAAGTACACAAAAGAACTACTGAAAAGGTTTGGAATGGCTGATTCAAAGGAGATTGATACTCCTATGGCCACGTCTATTAAATTGGACAAAGATGAAAATGGTAAGATGGTTGATCAAACTACATACAGAGGTATGATTGGTAGTCTTTTATATTTAATTGCTAGTAGACCTGATATTATGTTATCTGTTTGTTTATGTGTTAGATTTCAATCATCTCCTAGAGAATCTCATTTAATTGCTGTCAAACGTATTCTTAGATACTTGAAAGGGACTATAGATTTTGGTTTATGGTATCCTAAATCTATGTCATTTGAGTTAGTAGCATATACTGATGCAGATTATGCGGGTTGTCGAGTAAAATGTAAGAGTACTAGTGGTCATTGTCAATTTCTTGGTTATTCTTTAGTTTTATGGTATAGCAAGAAACAATCTTGTGTATCTCTTTCTACCACTGAAGCTGAATATATTTCTGCTGGTAGTTGTTGTGCACAAGTTTTATGGATGAAAACTACTGTGAAAGATTATGGCCTGAATTTTGATTGTATCACTATAAATTGTGATAACTCTAGTGCCATTAATCTGACAAAGAATCCTATACAACATGCAAAAACTAAGCATATAGATATTAAACATCATTTCTTGCGTGATCATGTTTTAAAAGGTGATATATCACTTGATTTTGTTCCTACGGATGATCAATTAGCTGATATATTCACAAAACCTTTGGCTGAGAAAATGTTTTGTTTACTTAGAAATCTCTTGGGTATTGATACTTTCAATTTCGAAGATATGTTTTTTGTGTTGTTTGGATAACACCCAGGGCATATGCGGTCGACCGCATATGAGTAAATAATCGTCCACAGAACAGACATAGGACTTGCAGACGACCCATATCAGATCGTCCGGTTGGTCGCAAATTCAACTCATCGACCGCAAAGGTTCCACAGAA
Source organism: Apocynum venetum (assembly GCA_019593545.1). Lineage (NCBI taxonomy): Eukaryota > Viridiplantae > Streptophyta > Magnoliopsida > Gentianales > Apocynaceae > Apocynum > Apocynum venetum. The sequence goes on along the minus strand of SRSM01000561.1, from coordinate 28,034 downwards.
CTTGCGGACGACTCAAATCAAACTTCTGGTCGATCACAGATTAAATTTATCGACCGCAAAGGTTCTCGAGAGACAAAAATCAATGTGCGGACGATACAGCGGATGACGATCTGGTCGACCGCACATCTATGGACCGTTACAAATATGCCTCATTCGGATGCAACCTTTCATTTTCAATCATCCCCACCTCTTCACTTATCAGCCGCATCTCTTCAAATTCCCATAACCCACCAAAAATTCACTATAAATACACTTCATTTCTTCTTCAATTCATCTATTCATCTTACATATCCTAGATTTCTTTATCTCAAACCCTAGAAATGGAAAAAACATCAATTACCAAGGCAAAACTCAATTGACTCAAGAAGTTCCAAAGAAGAAAAGAACCATGCAAACCTCTACTCAACTCTTCATGAGCAAGCATCATGAGGCCCGTTATAACGATTATCTTAAGAATCGTCAGGTAATATCTGGAAGTACCATTGATAGAATCGAATTTCCCTTTGATAGAATTCTTACTTATGTGGCTTGGCAAGGATGAGATAGTATAATAGATCATGAAGAGATTTTATACACTGATCTTGCATATCAATTCTATGCCAATCTTGAAAAAGTTTTAGAAAAAGAAGGTGAGATGACTATGAGAACAACATATGTTTCAAGAGTAAATGGGGTAGATATGCATTTTACCTCCATGGGCTTAGATGAAATATTAGAGATTCCTATTGATGAGATTGAGTACTTTACTACTCACCAAAAGATCCGGCACAAGGATTTTTCCTCTGAGGTATTTGAGAAGCTATTCACTGATGGAAAATCCTTTGTAAACTTAGTCAAGAGAGAAGCCAATGTATTTAGCTATGAGCATCGCATTCTTCATCATATGTGCACTAACATTTTCATACCAACTGAAGGACATAAAACTACAGTTACTTTTATGCATATGTTCCTCATGCTTATGTTGGTCAAAAGAATTATGGTGGATCTCAGTTATATAATGGTATAACATATGATGGCCACCATTGAGAAGAGCAAAAGCGTTCCCAAAAGCTTGCCTTATGGAAGATTATTAATCAAAGTCTTCAGGTTCTTCAACATTCCATTTCCAGAATTGAAGGACATAAAACATGTGCCAAAGTTCAATTTTGCATCATTCAAGAGAATGCAGGCTTTGTGTCTCAATGGAACATGGGATTTGAAGAAGAATATGTCTCTGGAGGAGATCTCTATGGCAATAAAGGAGACAGCGAGGTTGATGGGAAAGGAACCACCAATTATTCTTGTAGAAGATATTTTTGGTGATGAATTTGTCTTGGAAGAAGCTGAGGGTTCCCAAGACGTTAAACGATCACTTCACCTTAATGGGGAAGAAGATGTTCTCCCCGAAGCCCCGGAATTAAAGAAGGCCAAAGGTAAAGAAAAAGTTGGTGAGAAAGAAGAATCCACTCCACATCCTGCCATCTATCATCTCAGATTGGGTCGATGTTCAGCACTTTTGACAATCACTTCAAGACACTTCACTCCAAGATCGACGATCTGGCATCACGAGTGGAGTACCATGGCATCGAGATCATAAATATCAAGTATTATCTTGAAGCACTTCACGGTGTTCAGGTTGATATTTCTACACCGCCACCACCTTCAGGTGACATGCCCCCAATTGTTGCACCGACTGCAGGACCATCATCTTCCACGACCAAAGTTTATATGAGAAGGCCTAGGATATAGTCTCTGTCTTTCTTGTACTTTTGATTTGCCTAGACATTTTATCTCTCTACTGTATCTTTGAATACTCTATTTTTATATGCATTTTACCCCATGATGACTCCTTGGTAGTTGAGGGATTTTATTGTTTAATTGACTTAGTTCTATCCTTTCTATCCATTCTTTTTGAATGATGACAAAGGGGGAGAAAAACTACTGTTAATTGCAATATAAAAATATTATGAAACTAACCATATGTTTCAGGTATTTTGAGATGAACTTAAAGAATCAACTTCATCAAATTCAAGAGAAAGAAGAAGCAGCTCTAAAAGGTTAAGTGTAGCTATCCTTAGTTTAAAATTATGTTTTTGATTGAAGGAGAATGGGAATTGTGTGTTGATGGCCGGGTTGGCCTTATGTATGATTTTATGTGATATATCTCATTTCTCTCTTTGTATTGTTAAGTTTATGTTGCAAAAATGGTCTTTATAAGAGTTATAAAGGAAACTCTATCAAATTTTTTATAAAACTGATGCATTTTGATAGGGGGAGCTTTATAAATGTTTTTACAGTCTATCTATATGTTATTAGTTCTGGAAGGAAGGAGGATACGGAGGTTGGTGGAAAAATAGGCTCATTTGAGCCTATATAAGCTAGGAAGTGATCTCATTTACTTACAATGAATCTTTTCTTTTTGAGATCCAATATCTGTCCTAAAAATGTTTCATTTAATATATTTTTTGATATCATCAAACTATAAATGTTTTATATGTTATATGTGATATCTTACAAATTCCTACCATATTGTAAGGGGGAGCGTTTTAAAAGTTTCATTACATATTTTATAAACTCTTCCTTACTTTGAATCCTTACACTTAATTGTTTTATCCATCACTTTGCATCAATATTTGTCATCATAAAAAAGGGAGAGATTGAAAGCCTTAAAGCTTTTAATATCTTAATTTTGATTAATGACAAACATTGATGATGACTAATGTCTTAATTTTATAAGTGTTGATCTTTTAAGATTCTTATGTCTAATCCTTACAAGATCAAAGTTTCAAGTCTTCAGGAAAGATCGGATGTTAACTAGCGTTGAAGATAAGCGGTTTTTGGATTAGATAGGATCTAGAGGTGTAGTATTTTTTTATACATCCTTACATATCTCTAGATTTACCTCTATGAGTAATAAAATCTATAGGTTGCTCAATTATAGTGAAATGTTTTTCAAAATGCATTTCATTTAGATAAAACATGAGTCGGGTATTTGAAATGATTTTCAAATTACATGCACATACATTAAATTTCATAAAATGTATTCCACAAACTCTTGGAGTTGTTTGGAATCTTGTTTTGCATAGTTTCAATGCATGTGCGGTCGACCTAACTGAAGTGTGATCGACCACAGATCATGCGGTCGACCAGACCTCTCAGAGTATCATTCGCTGAATGTCCAGAGCTCTCTGGAACACTTGCGGATGATAGTGACCTCTCAGAGTATCGTCTGCTGAATGTCCAGAGCTCTCTGGAACACTTGCGGATGATGGTGCAAACCACCTTTCTAATATGCGGTCGACCGCACTTCTCTTGAGTCGGATTCAAACAGCCATTTTTATGACCGTTGGTGCATACATATAAATATCCAATTGTTTAAAAAACTTACTAACACTACTTTTTGAGTAAAAATCTGATTCTTACACTTCATAGAACAACTTGAGATCATTTTCAAACATAAATATTACATTCACATTGAGAATTTCATCAACTTGGGATTGATACTAAATCATTGGGGTTCTTGAGCAACTTAGAGGAAAATATTAGTCAAAGAGGTATTTATGCTTTATATTGATATATCTTCACATTAAGGTGATATCTATATCAAACTCTTCATTTTCTTATCTTGTTTGTTTTGTTCAAGGTTGCATTGAGCTTAAAACTCTAAGGGTTAGAGTGAGCCTTGAATCATAGAATATTGTGAGTGTATTAAGAGTATCTATTTCATTAATTGTTATGTTAGAGAAGGGTGTGTAATCAAGGTTATATTGTAAAACTCATAGTGTTGAGTGACATTGATTGGGCAAGAGGTTTGTATTGTAAAACCCTAAGGGAATTGGGTGAGCCTCTATTGTAATCTCTTTTATTAAATTAGTGAAAGGTTTTGTGAAATCCTTGAGCAGATAGCTCAAGGTAGTGGATTAGGTTTTGTTGGATAAATCGAACCACTATAAATCTCTGTGTCCTTTGCCTATTTTCTTGAACACACTATTTCACACACTGTTTGAGCACCAAGTGTTTGTTATTTGTTATCTTAGAAAGCACGGTTTGATTTAAAGAAGAAAAATCGGTTAAAACCTAATTCAAAATACTATGGACTATGGACTATGGACCTTTTTGATAGTGAAGAAGCTTGGAGTAGTAGCCTACTAGCTACAACTCCCTTCAAATGCTCAAATTCATCATACATTCTGGAATAGCTTATCAAAAAGGAAGATTGGTAATGGAAAGGTAGCTTGTCATGAGTTGCCATTGGTGGGAGAAGATGGGCACCCCAAGCTCAAACCAGAGCAATTCTAGAGAGGAGAATGATCAAGAGGAAGAACCGCGTGGTAACTCAATGGTTCATTTTGTGGTCTAATCTGCGGCTGATTTAATCAAGAAGCAATTCCCAAATTTCAATCATTGAGGACAGGGAATTGCTGAAGGATGGGGGATGTAATGAACTATGAAGAGGAAGGATTCAAGACGGTGTCGTTTAGCTTAATTAGCAGCAGAGCTTACTAATTGAAACGGTGACATTTTGGCTAGAATAACCGTTATTAAAATAAATAGTGTAGTGGACAACTAGAGATCTGAATTGGGGGAAATCCTCTTATAGTAAACCACCATCCTTTTGCAGAGATCAGAAGTTGTAAGCGGCAAAATGGGAGGGGACCATGAAGTAAGATGGTGATCCTTGCCGATACAAAAAGGAGGATGAGTTGTGTCAGATTAAGGGTTCTGATGGACGGAGGGCGAATATGTCGTGGAAGCCTAGATATATTTGGATAGTTAAGGAATTACCCGTTTTTCTTATGTATGAGAATATTGTTTGTTTATCTGTGTTTGTTTACCTTCTCAGTGTATCTCTATTTCCTTCAATTTCATTCCCCTTCTCATCTACCATCAACTCTATTCTCAGTGTAATTAGTATTTCTGGCTTCCCTAGATTATTAATACAATTTACAATTCCTTTAGGTTCTATTATTTGCTGCTTTGAATTCTTAAATCCCTGTTTCATTGAGCTAGGGTTGTGACAATGAATGACCTTTTGATGATCTGCGCGTGGTTCCAAAGTTGTACTGGAGATTTCGTGTTCATATAACAATTTAGAAAAAAATTAATTCATATAACAGAAAGCGTTGGGGATCTTACTACCATGAAAAAAAAATGGTAAATACATAAAACTAGAAATTCTATTTTGTTCAAGCCATTCCAAAGATTCAATCGATTTAAAATTTTCACTAAAAGCAGTGACCACAAAGAACAGATACAAACATACAAAAATCTGGTCACCTTTGACATACAAACTACGACAAAGTAGCGAAAACAAGAATTGAAGAATTGAAAATCCTATAAGCTATAGACAACAAGAATGGGTAAGATTACCGATTATCTGTTGGAAGCGCGATAAAATAGATGGTGACTGGGGTTGCGTTGGGCCAATAGCCAATCGCATATGGTTAGCAATAGAGAGACCAAAAACGAGAAGTAAAAGCAATAGCCAAATGTGAATAATATCAATTGTTATGTAATCTGAGCTAAAGATATGGGGAACCAGAGATCACCTGTTTTTGATCCGTTTATCTAGAGAGAAAGAGGCGATAGACAGAGGGAACGAGATGTAGGGTTTCTACTTTCTACACTTTTATTTTTTCTCTTTGGTTATTTACGGCTGATGTTTTTTCCTAATTACTTCTTCTTTTTCTAAAGTGATAATGGTGCTTGAGTTAAATTGATTTTTTTTTTTCAAAAGGAAGGTATTAAGTGGTAAAGTACATCTACTCATACCGTGGTCATATATTCGAGTCTTACCTCCCTCTTCCCCTATATGTAATAAAAAAGAATATATTATTAAATATTAAAAAACAATTAACATAAGCGAATAATCAAATATCACACGAAAATAAATTTATTGTTGATTAAACAAAAAGTATATATATTTTTATGTAATTTTGTTATGTCATTTGTGTTTAATTTCATTTAAATTATGTTATTTATGATTATTTAATATTTCCAATTAATATTTTTGTTTCTATTTATTTTTAGATATTTATTATGTTTTTGTACAAAAAAAATCGTTACTATAGTAAAAGTCACGTGGACAGTGGAAGCCCAGTCAGCCACTTTGTTAGCAGAACGAGCGAATCAAAAGCTGATATGTGGAAGTCGGCTTTCATACATGTGAAGAAGGAGACGTGGTTGAATCTAGACAAGTCTCGCATTTGGCAGTGACGAGACATGTGCCAACACACACAAATCGTTTGGTGTTGCAAAAGTCAAACAACATACCAATGAAATGATGACATGTGGTGATGACGGCTGATGAAGAAATGCGAGACCAATGGAACGACGACACGTGGCGGCTAATGCAATGTTTCTGTCTTCACATGTTTGGCCCTAAGTTTCTAAAAATCCCACTTTGGCCCTAATGTTTTTAATTTGGTCATATTTTATCTGTTTTTATTCCGATTTTGCCTCTGTAAATTTCTATAAATAGGGCACGAGATTTTGTACAACCTTTTACAACCCAAAATTCTGTAAAATTTCTTCCGAATATTTTGTAATAGTTCTTAAGTATTTTTATGAATTTTTAGAGTTTATTTTGGAAGGTTTTTGGATGAGATTTTAAGAATACTGAGGAACTACTACCAAGAGAAATCCAAGAAAAGTTATCCTTCTTATTCTTGATTTCAATTTTTAAAATTCTTCGTTTTGAATTATGTATTGTGAGTAGTTTATTTACCATTAGCAATGACATGTATTAAAGTTATTAATTAATGTGATTTTGAGATAATTACCGTTACATAGAATACTGGAGTTTATTTTGGATCGAAACTAAATTAATTTAAACAATGATCGGTTTTACCGCTCTAACTTCTAACTTTTAATTTTATCTTATTTAATTTTTGTATTTACTTTTTATTATTATTATTTTATATATTTATCTTTTGTCATTTATTTTATCGTATTATTGATGGGTAAAAATAACCAAATTTACTTTTTATGCTTTAAATTTTGTAAATGTGGAGAGTAATATATTCATCTTTTAATGTTTTGTACTTTTTATTGTGGGAGGTAAAATATCCCTATTTCTACTTTTTATGGCCAGTAAAACTGCCAAATTTCTGTTTTCTTTAATATTTATATTTTTGTAAATATATAATTGTGTAACCATTTTCTTTTATTTTTCAGGTTTAATTGTCCAATTTTGTTTAATTATTTTAGTTATGTTATTTAATCATTTGAGTATTTATATAATTCCGATTATTATTTATAATTAATCATCTTTAATTAATTAGAAACTCTTTTTAATTTGCATGATTAATCAGTTAGGATTATTAATATTTGATTGATAATCATAGTAGCATATGTTAGTTTAATTAAGTTGCAACTCATGACTTAATTAATTTAACAGAGAATTATATAATTTAAATTGTATTTAATTGAAGATCATTATTATATATTATTTAATGTTGGCGATGGCTTGTAAACTTAATCCAATTTAATTAAGTATTCTATTCATGCTGGTTGGTGGTGATATTTAATTGAATTAAAGATTAATCTGTCTAAACTTATCATATTAATCTAATTAGTAAGGATAAAAATTTGTCTAAGTTGATCAGGATTCAAAAATCAACTACTCAATAAGTTATTTATCAATGATTTATCCCATTAAAAAAATAATTTGATACAAGTTCCTTGCTAACGTCTTTTATTAATTTATTTTTTTTATAAAATATCTTTTGTATAATTAATGTTTCTTATAATACAACAGTTTAAAAAATATTTCTTTTTAAGATTATTTAAATTAGTTTTATTTTTTATATATGTTAAAAAAACACCCAAAAAATTACTATTTGATTAATAAATTTAAATTTAAAAATTTTTACAAATCTCTGTGTATACGATCTTTATTTACCCTATCTATTTAGAAATATTAAAGGTCAAATTTGATAGCCAAACGACAGAAAGTTAATTTATATAAATTTGCCCTATCTATAATTTGTTTTGAAAAACCTAAGAGGGGGGGTGAATTAGGTTTTAACCGATTTTTCTTCTTTAAAACAAACAGTGCTTTCTAAGATAACAAATAACAAACACTTGGTGCTCAAACAGTGTGTGAAAAATAATGTAATCAAGAAATAGACAAAGGACACAGAGATTTATAGTGGTTCGGTTTATCCAACAAAACCTAATCTACTACCTTGATCTATCTGCTCAAGGATTTCACAAAACCTTTCACTAATTTAGTATAAGAGATTACAATAGAGGCTCACCCAATTCCCTTAGTGTTTTACAACATAAACCTCTTACCCAATCAAGGTTCACTCAACACTATGAGTTTTACAATATAACCTTGATTACACACCTATCTCTAATACAACAATTAATGAAATAGATACTCTTAATACACTCACAATATTCTATGATTCAAGGCTCACTCTAACCCTTACAGTTTTAAGCTCAATGCAACCTTGAACAAAACAAACAAGATAAGAAGATGAAGAGTTTGATATAGATATCACCTTAATGTGAAGATATATCAATATAAAGCATAAATACCTTTTTGAGTAAAATTTTCCTCTAAGTTGCTCAAGAACCCCAATGATTTAGTATCAATCCCAACTTGATGAATTTCTCAATGTGAATGTTATGTTTTGGTTTGAAAATGATCTCAAGTTGTTATATCAAGTGTAAGAATCAGATTTTTTGCTCAAAAAGTCGTGATACTTAGTTTTTTAAACAATTGAGTATTTATATGTATGTACCAACGGTTATAAAAAAGGCTGTTTGAATCCCACTCAGGAGAAGTGCAGTTGACCGCATATGAGAAAGATCGTCCGCACCATCATCCGCAGGTGTTCAAGAGAGCTCTGGACATTTAGCTGACGATATTCTGAGAGGTCCGGTCGACCACACCATCATCCGCAAGTGTTCCAGAGAGCTCTGGACATTCAGCGTAAGATACTCTGAGAGGTCTGGTCGACCGCATGATCTGGGGTCGACCGCACATGCATTGAAACTGTGCAAAACAAGATTCCAAACAACTCCAAGAGTTTCTTGAAGACTTGAAACTTTGATCTTGCAAGTATTAGACATAAGAATCCTAAAAGATCAACACTTATAAAAATAAGACATCAGTCATCATCAATGTTTGTCAATAATCAAAATTAAGATATTAAAAACTTTAAGGCTTTCAATCTCTCCCGTTTTGATGATGACAAATATTGATGCAAAGTGATGGATAAAACAATTAAGTGTAAGGATTCAAAGTAAGGAAGAGTTTATAAAATATGTAATGAAACTTTTAAAACGCTCCCCATTACAATATGCTAGGAATTTGTAAGATATCACATATAACATATAAAACATTTATAGTTTGATGATATCAAGAAATATATTAAATGAAACATTTTTATTGGATCTCAAAGAGAAAATATTCATTGCAAGTATATGAGATCACTTCCTAGATTATATAGGCTCAAATGAGTCTATTTTTCCACCAACCTCCGTATCCTCCTTCCTTCCAGATTTAATAACATATAGATAGGCTGTTAAAACATTTATAAAGCTCCCTCTAACAAAATGCATCAGTTTTATAAAAAATTTGACAGAGTTTCCTTTGTAACTCTTATAAAGACCATTTTTGCAACAAAAAAACTTAACAATGCAACGAGAGAAATGAGATATATCACATAAAATCATACATAAGGCCAACCCGGCCATCAATACACAATTTCCATTCTCCTTCAATCAAAAACAGAATTTTAAACCAAGGATAGCCACACTTAACCTTTTAGAGCTGCTTCTTCTTTCTCTTGAATTTGATGAAGTAGATTCTTTAAGTTCATCTCAAAATACCTGAAACATATGGTTAGTTTCATAACATTTATATATTGCAATTAACAGTAGTTTTTCTCCCCCTTTGTCATCATTCAAAAAGAATGGATAGAAAGGATAGAACTAAGTCAATTAAACAATAAAATCCCTCAACTACCAAGGAATCATCATGGGGAATAATGCATATAAAAATAGAGTATTCAAAGATACAGTAGAGAGATAAAATGACTAGTCAAATCAAAAGTACAAGAAAGACAGAGACTGTATCCTAGGCCTTCTCATATAAACTTTAGCCGTGGAAGATGATGGTCCTGCAGTCGGTGCAACAGTTGGGGGCATGTCACCTGAAGGTGGTGGCGGTGTAGAAATATCAACCTGAACACCGTGAAGTGCTTCAAGATGATACTTGATATTTATGATCTCAATGCCATGGTACTCCACCCGTGATGCCAGATCGTCGATCTTGGAGTGAAGTGTCTTGAAGTGACTGTCAAAAGTGCTGAACATCGACCCAATCTGAGATGATAGTTCATCCAATGCACTCCAAATGGCAGGATGTAGAGTGGATTCTTCTTTCTTATCAACTTTTTCTTTACCTTTGGCCTTCTTTAATTCCGGGGCCTCAGGGAGAACATCTTATTCCTGACGTGATCGTTTAACACCTTGGGAACCCTCAGCTTCTTCCGAGACAAATTCATCACCAAAAATATCTTCTACAAGAATAATTGGAGGTTCCTTTCCCATCAACCTCGCTGTATCCTTTGTTGCCATAGAGATCTCCTCTAGAGACATATTCTTTTTCAAATCCCATGTGCCATTGAGACACAAAGCCTGCATTCTCTTGAAAGATGCAAAATTGAACTTTGGCACATGTTTTATGTCCTTCAATTATGGAAATTGAACGTTGAAGAACCTGAAGACTTTGGTTAATAATCTTCCATAAGGCAAGCTTTTGGGAACGCCTTTACTCTTCTCAATGGTGGCCATCATATGTTCTACTTAAGCATTCTTCTAATTCTTTTGGCCAACATAAGCATGAGGAACATATGTATAAAAGTAACTGTAGTTTTATGTCCTTCAGTTGGTATGAAAATGTTAGTGCACATATGATGAAGGATGCGATGCTCAAAGCTAAACACATTGGCTTCTCTCTTGACTAAGTTTACAAAGGATTTTCCGTCGGCGAATAGCTTCTCAAATACCTCAGAGGAGAAATCCTTGTGCCGAATCTTTTGGTGAGTAGTAAAGTACTCAATCCCATCAATAGTAATCTCTAATATTTCATCTAAGCCCATGGAGGTAAACTGCATATCTACCCTATTTACTCTTGAAACATATATTGTTCTCATAGTCATCTCACTTTCTTTTTCTACCACTTTTTCAAGATTGGCATAGAATTGATATACAAGATCAGTGTATAAACTCTCTTCATGATCTATTATACTATCCCATCCTTACCAAACCACATAGGTAAGAATTCTATCAAAGGGAAATTGGATTATGAAAAACCTAAGAGGGGGGGTGAATTAGGTTTTTATCCGATTTTTCAACCTAATTCAATAAAACACCTCTTTGATAACAAATATCAAACACTTGGTGTGCTAGTTGTGTGAGAAATAATGTGTTCAAGTAAAATGCAGAAATTAGAGTAATGAACAAAATGATTTATAGTGGTTCGGTTTATCCAACAAAACCTAATCCACTACTTTGAGTTACCTACTCAAGGATTTATCAAATCCCTTCACTAATCAAATAAATGAGATTACAAAAGAGGCTCACCCAATTCACCTTAGAGTTTTACAAATAACCTCTCAAACCAAACAAGGCTCACTCAACCCTTGAGTTTTAGAACACAACCTTGATTATACAATAATCCCACCACTCTCCTTAGTGAATCCTAACAATACAATTCAATTCAAGGTTCACCCAAAGGTTTTACAAACAAACCTTGAATACAAAACAACCTACACAAGGCTCACCCTAATTCTTAAGGTTTTATGCTACTTGCAACCTTGATACAATTACAATCAATAATAAAAGATAGAGAGTTTGATAGATATCACCTTAATGTGAAGATATATCAATTTGAATCACAATCACCTCTTTGAGTAATGGCTTGTCAAGATTGCTCAAAATACACCTTTAAATGTAAAAACCTTTATTTACTGATTTTAACAAGATTGATATTTAGAAAGGGTTTTGGAATGTTTCTAAGATGTTAATTGGATCAAGATATGCAATGTTTTTGCTCAAAAAATCTTCTTAGAAAGAATTCTAAAGGTTTTGGTATTTAAAGGTTTGTTCCCAATGGTCAAAAATGAAGCTGTTGGAAACCTACTCAGGAAGTGCGGTCGACCGCATATCAAACTGGTCGTCCGCACCATCATCCGCAAGCTCACTGGACAACCACCGGATGATGATTTTTCATCATTCGGTCGACCGGACTTTACCTGCGGTCAACCTCACTTCACTGCGGTCGATCTCATGGTCGTCCACAGGTTGGCAGATGAACAAATTTGACAGCACATGCATCCACAAGATAAACTAACTTATGGACGATACCTGGACCACTTTAGGTCGACTGAAACATGTTCATTTGTGTATCAACAATACTCTAACACACAAATGATGATTTCAATCAACCATATAAGTTATGGTATCAATCCAACAAGAGTTTATGAACCATTTAAATTTTGAAATCATGATGCATGGTTTTCGAAATACCAAAATATATTTTGACATATTAAAAACATTTTGAAATAACGTTTTAAGTTCATAGAGCAACCTTTAGAAACCATTACTCAATTAGAGGTAAAACTAGAGATATCAAAATATATAACTCTAAAACTGTACCTCTAGTTCCTATCTAATCCAATAAAAGCTTGTCTTCAAATCTTGATAGTCTTGACTTGTATACTTCCTTGAAGACTTGAAATCTTGTTCTTGCATGGATTAAATCATGAATCCAAAAACTCTATCACTTGTACAAATAAGACATTAGTTATCATCAATGTTTGTCATTAATCAAAATTAAGACATTAAAAGCTTTAGGACTTTCAGATTCTATCAATGGTACTTCCAGATATTACCTGACGATTCTTAAGATAATCGTTGTAACGGGCCTCATGATGCTGGCTCCTGAAGAGTTGAGTAGAGGTTTGCATGGTTCTTTTCTTTTTTGGAACTTCTTGAGTCAATTGAGTTTTGCCCTTGGTAATTGAAGTTTTTGCCATTTCTAGGGTTTGAGATAAAGAAATCTAGGATATGTAAGATGAATTGAAGAAGAAATGAAGTGTATTTATGATGAATTTTTTGTGGGTTATGAAAATTTGAAGAGATGCGACTGATAAGTGAAGAGGTGGGGATGATTGGAAAATGAAAGGTTGCGTCCAAAGGAGGCATATTTGTAACGGTCCATAGATGTGCGGTCGACCGGATCGTCATCCACACATTGATTTTTGTCTCTCTGGAACCTTTGCGGTCGATGAGTTGAATCTACGGTCGACCGGACGATCTAATATGGGTCGTCCACAAGTCCTCTGTCTGTTATGTGGACGATCATTTACTCATATGCGGTCGACCGCATATGCCCTGGGTGTTATCCAAACAACACAAAAAAAAAACATATCTTCGACAAACTTCACAAAAAAATGCACAAGTTAGAAATTGAAAGTATCAATACCCAAGAGATTTCTAAGTAAACAAAACCTTTTCTCAGCCAAAGGTTTTGTGAATATATTAGCTAATTGATCATCCGTAGGAACAAAATCAAGTGATATATCACCTTTTAAAACATGATCACGCAAGAAATGATGTTTAATATCTATATGCTTAGTTTTTGCATGTTGTATAGGATTCTTTGTCAGATTAATGGCACTAGTGTTATCACAATTTATAGTGATACAATCAAAATTCAGGCTATAATCTTTCAAAGTAGTTTTCATCCATAAAACTTGTGCACAACAACTACCAGCAGAAATATATTCAGCTTCAGTGGTAGAAAGAGATACACAAGCTTGTTTCTTGCTATGCCATGAAACTAAAGAATAATCAAGAAATTGACAATGACCACTAGTACTCTTACGTTCTACTCGACAACCCGTATAATCTGCATCAGTATATGCTACTAACTCAAATGACATAGATTTAGGATAACATAAGCCAAAATCTATAGTCCCTTTCAAGTATCTAAGAATACGTTTGACAACAATTAAATGAGATTCTCTAGGAGATTATTGAAATCTAGCACATAAACAAACAGAGAACATAATATCAAGTCTACTAGCAGTTAAATATAAAAGACTACCAATCATATCTCTGTATGTAGTTTGATCAACCATCTTACCATTTTCATCTTTGTCCAATTTAATAGACGTGGCCATAGGAGTATCAATCTCCTCTGAATCAGCCATTCCAAACCTTTTCAGTAGTTCTTTTGTGTACTTGGCTTGGTTAATGAAAGTACCTTCCTTTGCTTGCTTAATTTGTAACCCAAGGAAGAATGTCAACTCACCCATCATGCTCATTTCAAATTCATCCTGCATTATCTTAGAGAAATCTTTGCACATATTTTCATTAGTAGCTCTGAATATAATGTCATCAACATATATTTGAACAATCAAAATATCATGTGCTTTATTTTTAATAAAAAGAGTAGTATCAACTATACCTCTAGAGAAACCTTTTTCAATAAGAAAATTGCTAAGTCTATCATACCATGCTCTTGGTGCTTGCTTTAAACCATATAAAACTTTAGAAAGTTTGTACACATGATTTGCATAGGATTTATGAATAAAATCAGGAGGTTGTTCAACATACCCTTCCTCTTGGATGAAACCATTTAAAAATACACTTTTGACATCCATTTGAAATAATTTAAAGCCTTTAAAGGAAGTAAATGCAAGTAACATTCTAATGGACTCTAATCTAGCAACTGGAGCAAAAGTCTCATCATAATCAATGCCCTCTTCTTGATTATATCCTTGAGCAACAAGTCTAGTCTTATTTCTAGTCACAAAACCATGTTCATCAAGTTTGTTTCTAAAAACCCATTTTGTACCAATAATGGTAAGATTAGAAGGTCTAGGTACAAGTTCCCACACTTTGCTTATTTCAAATTGATTTAATTCATCTTGCATGGCAATAATCCAAAAATCATCATTAAGAGCTTCAACAATGTTCCTAGGTTCTATATGAGACAATAATGCAAAATCATCAACAAAGTTTATAAAGTGTCTTCTTGTTCTTACCCCTTCATTTGGATCACCAATGATTTGATCCTTTGGATGGTTGTGGACAAATTTCCATTCCTTTGGAAGATCAAACTTTGTTCATTCTTCAAGTGAAGTAGATTCTTGACTGTCAAAAACTTCTTCATTCTCATCCTTTGATGTTAAAGGATTTTCATTTGTTTGAACAACATCGTTATTCATTGACTCCAAAGATATTTCTTGAATATCACCTTCAAACTCATCTCTTGGCAAATAGATGTTAGATTAATAAAAAACAATATGAATAACTTTTTCAATAATCATAGTTCTCTTATTATACACACGATAAGCTTTTCTTATTGAAGAATAGCCAATAAATATACCTTCGTCGGATTTCTTATCAAACTTACCAAGATTGTCTTTGACATTTAAAACAAAACATTTACAACCAAAAACCTTGAAGTAAGAAATAGAAAGAGTTTTGTCAAACATGAGTTCATAGGGGGTTTTCTTCACAAAAGGTTTAAGAAGCACTCTATTTATAATATAACAAAAGGTGTTTACATCTTCAGCCCAAAAATACTTTGGCAAATTATTTTCACATAGCATTGAATGAGCCATTTCTTGTAAAGTACGATTTTTCCTCTCAACAACACCATTTTGTTGAGGAGTTTTAGCAATAGAAAAATTGTGAGAAATCTCATTCTCATCACACAGTTTAGTAAAGCTACTATTGCAAAATTCTCTACCATTGTCACTTCTAATGGAGATAAGTTTGCATCCTATGGTGTTTTGTACTTGTTTAAAAAGCTTGACAAAAGCTCCAAAAGCTTCATCTTTGCCCAACAAGAATAATACCCAAGTAAATCTAGAGAAATCATCAACTATCACATAAGCATACAATTTGCCACCAAGACTCATTGTTCTCATAGGACCAAATAAATCCATATGTACAAGTTCATGAGGTTTTGAGGTAGAAACTATGTTCTTAGATTTAAAGGAACTCTTAACTTGTTTACCATATTGACATGCATCACAAACACGATCTTTTTCAAAATGAATGGCAAGCAATCCTCTAACATATTCATGTTTTGTTAGAGCAATTATCAAGAATTAAACATGAATCATTCTTGAAAATAACTTTATGACCATTATCACATAATTGACTAATACTAAGCAAATTATATTTGAGATTATCAATAAGAAGAACATTTTTAATAAAGGGGGAAGTACTTTTACCAACATTGCCAATGCCAATGATTTTCCCTTTCTTTTTGTCACCAAAAGTCACAAATCCTTTATCCTTTGGTTTAACATCATTAAGTAAAGATGCATTTCCAGTCATGTGTCTTGAGAATCTACTGTTAAGAAACCATTTGTTCTCTTTTGTTTTCAATTGAAGACACACCTACATCAAAGAGGTTAATAAGCCTTTTGGTACCCAAATTATCTTGGGTCCATTGAGGTTAGTTCTTTTAACCACCCAAGTGCTTTTAGCACCATTCTCAATCTTTTTCTTCACATAACATCTAGTCACCTTGTGACTATTTTTACTACAATAGGTACAACATATTTTTGAACAAGTTGAGACATGTGAATAATATGCATGAGATACTCTCTTATATGCATGCGACATATTTTCATGTGAATGAGATAAACTCTCATGTGTGTGTGAGACATCTTTATAGTTATCATCAAAACCAAGACCTCTCTTATCATGAGTGTGTCTTTGCATACCAAGTAATTTGTTCAAATTGTCCTTACCACATGTAAGTTTTTTCAAACTAGCACTTAAATATCTCATTCTAACTTTCATGACATCATAATCACTCATCATATCACTCAATTTCTTATTTCTAGTAACAAGATCAACATTAGCATTTTCAAGGAATTTCACCTTATCATTTAAACCAATAACATTCTCATCATGACAGATTTTTGTAGAAGTTAACAAGGCATTTTCATCTATGAGTCTAGTATTATCTAACGATAGCTTCTCTACTTGACATTTCAAGACTTTGTTTTTCTTGATAATCTTTTTCACTTCTTTGGAAATGAATTCATCGTTATCAAACATGTCACAAATATCATTATCACTTTCGCTATCAACTAAAGTAGGAGTTTTTGAAGCATTTACCTCATCTTCAATAGCCTTGAAACAAACATTTGCATGTTTAGCTTGTTCTTCATCTTCACTTCATTCTTGATCCCAAGTGCAAGCAAGTCCTTTCTTGTTATTGGACTTATACTTCTTTTCTTTCTCTCTTAATTTTGGACAGTCAGCCTTTCACACACTATTTCTCCCTTGTAAGCATACCAAGTTTTGTTTCCTTTACTTGGTTTGTACCTTCATCAGTCACTTCAAGTAGTCTCCACATTTCAAGTGCAAATTCACAACATCTTACCCTGTTATACTCATTCATATCAAGTGCACAAGTAAGAGTTTTTCATGGCAAGAAAATTAAGGGTCATTTTCTTTTTATCTTCATTATCAAATTCCTCAGATAATTTGTCAATCTTGATACCATCAACAACTTTAAAAGGCACATAAGGTCCATTTTCACATAGATTATAACTCTATTTTTTCAGAAATTATAGTTTGTGCCATTCAACAAAGGAAGTCTAGTAGTAGAGTAACCTTCTACCATCATAGTGTTATC
Source organism: Apocynum venetum (assembly GCA_019593545.1). NCBI lineage: Eukaryota > Viridiplantae > Streptophyta > Magnoliopsida > Gentianales > Apocynaceae > Apocynum > Apocynum venetum. The sequence continues at coordinate 10,360 of SRSM01000561.1, read as the reverse complement.
TATATGTGCCATATAATCTTTGCTTCTAGGAGGTTAATCCTTATAAACAAGAAGACCTGCTCTGATACCAATTGAAATACCTAAGGGGGGTGAATTAGGTTTTAACCGATTTTTCTTCTTTAAAACAAACAGTGCTTTCTAAGATAACAAATAACAAAGACTTGGTACTCAAACAGTGTGTGAAATAATTTAATCAAGAAATAGGCAAAAGACACATAGATTTATAGTGGTTCGGTTTATCCAACAAAACCTAATCCACTACCTTGAGCTATCTCCTCAAGGATTTCACAAAACCTTTCACTAATTTAGTATAAGACATTACAATAGAGGCTCACCCAATTCCCTTAGTGTTTTACAACATAAACCTCTTACCTAATCAAGGTTCACTCAACACTATGAGTTTTACAATATAACCTTGATTACACACCTATCTCTAATACAACAATTAATGAAATAGATACTCTTAATACACTCACAATATTCTATGATTCAAGGCTCACTCCAACCCTTAGAGTTTTAAGCTCAATGCAACCTTGAACAAAACAAACAAGATAAGAAGATGAAGAGTCTGATATAGATATCACCTTAATGTGAAGATATATCAATATAAAGCATAAATACCTCTTTGAGTAATATTTTCCTCTAAGTTGCTTAAGAACCCCAATGATTTAGTATCAATCCCAACTTGATGAATTTCTCAATGTGAATGTTATATTTTGGTTTAAAAATGATCTCAAGTGTAAAAATCAGATTTTTTTGCTCAAAAAGTCGTGATACTTAGTTTTTTAAACAATTGGGTATTTATATGTATGCACTAACGGTCATAAAAATGGCTGTTTGAATCCCACTCAAGAGAAGTGCGGTCGACCGCATATCAGAAAAGTCGTCCGCACCATCATCTGCAGGTGTTCCAGAGAGCTCTGGACATTTAGCGGACGATATTCTGAGAGGTCCGGTCGACCGGACCATCATCCGCAAGTGTTCCAGAGAGCTCTGGACATTCAGCGGAAGATACTCTGAGAGGTTTGGTCGACCGCATGATCTGGGGTCGACCACACTTCAGTTAGGTCGACCGCACATGCATTGAAACTGTGCAAAACAAGATTCTAAACAACTCCAAGAGTTTGTGGAATACATTTTATGAAATTTAAAGTATGTGCATGTAATTTGAAAATCATTTCAAATACCCAACTCATGTTTTATCTAAATGAAATGCATTTTGAAAAACATTTCACTATAATTGAGCAACCTATAGAATTTATTACTCATAGAGGTAGATCTAGAGATATCTAAAGATGTATAAAAAAATACTACACCTCTAGATCCTATCTAATCCAAAAACCGCTTATCTTCAACGCTAGATAACATCTGATCTTTCTTGAAGACTTGAAACTTTGATCTTGCAAGGATTAGACATAAGAATCCTAAAAGATCAACACTTATAAAAATAAGACATTAGTCCTCATCAATGTTTGTCAATAATTAAAATTAAGATATTAAAAGTTTTAAGGCTTTCATGTTTAAAGTTAGAAAAAAAAAAGTTCAGTTACAAAAAGTTAAATGTTTAAAAAATCCAAGTGCCTCTAGAATAATGTACTCAAAATAAATAAATTGCATGAGTTTCAAACTTATCAGCTTATTAGTTTAACATGAGCTTTTTGCTAGCTACTTTCAAATATGTTAATTCTTATATACCCTTTAATTGTCTTTATATCGATAACTATATTTAAGATTTATTATACATTATTTAGAAAATTCTTTTGATCTTATTGCACACATTCTTTTGTTTTTTAAAAGGCTTTAATAATTTAACTTAGAGTAAATGGTGAATTTTGTCCCTTACTTTTTTATCTTTGATAGATTTGTTCCTTAATTTTTATTTTCAATTAATAATTTCTTTTTGGTTGTTTTGGTCCTTAGTTTAAATTCTTGTATGATTACGTTTCCAAAGTTTACATTCTTGAAGTATATAGTGAATTTATATATGTAAAATTACAACATCAATTCTATATAGTATTTCCCTAAATAAAATGACAATCTTTCTGGTCTTAAACTAGGTTTTAATGTCACTTTATTATATTAAATGCTTCAACTGTAGAGATCCTCTTCAACAAATTTTAGACTAAGAATCGAACTATGTAATCTTAAAACCTTAAGGGAAATAATAGCTTCCTAGAAAGAAATAATTACTTAGGTATCCATTCATTAAATTTCCAAATTATCAAAAACAGTTGTATGCATGCCAACGTCAATTAAATTTGTTCAACCAATGTGCTAACTTCTATTTTTGGGGTAAAATTACGAAATCACCCGTAGGGGGTGAAAATTACGGGCCTAGAGGATTGAGCTGTATCCCCTAGGCCAATATGAAAGTTCTGAGTGCAAAAATAACCATTTTCATAATTCAGGTGCATTCTGTGATACTTTTGCAAAATTAAAGTGTATCGGGATATTTTGCCATTAAATTAATAATCAAATCTAATTGATATCAATCAATACACTAGGGTAACTGATATACTAATTAATAACTCATCATATTAGAAATATTTATTAGCTTAATTTAATTGGAAAGCTATATTACACCATATTTTAAAGTTATATTAGTCTATTAAAAAATGGAAGAAATATCCAAGCTGTAAATACTCTATAGTTTTAAAGAATACTCTATAGTTTTTCAACGTTTTGAAATTTATTAGAATACTCTATAGTTTTTTTAGTATTATGCTGAAGCATCAAAATTGTTTCATCACACCCACACTCTTCCACCGTCTTACCAAAAACACATGACATGGAGAGTTTGTGAAGGAAAAAGCTTGAAGATAAAGGGCTATTTAATAGTCAGAAATTTCACACAAGTAAATTATAAATTAACCTATTAAAATTAATACAGAAAAAAAAATCATGCCTTTTCAAATTATTCGAAAAGAGAGGTATGGTCAACCTTTAGTATACTATGTGAGAGTCTCCGATTTAGAAAGACTTATGCATGAAAACTTTAATGCGGATCATGGAGTAGAAGTAGAACCTTACCCCGAGACTACTATGAAGGAAAGGTTTAAAAATCAAAAACTATTGTGAGGAAATGGGATTCCATTATATGATAACAGAGGGAGAGGAGGAGGAGAAGCAGGGGATAGAGGAGAAGAAACAGGGGAAGGAGGAAGAGAAGCAGGGGGAGGAGAAGAAGCAGGAGGAGGACGAGGACCAAGAGGAGGAGAAAGAAGAGGACCAGGAGGAGGAGAAAGAAGAGGACCAGGAGGAGGAGAAGAACGAGGAGGAGAAAGAAGAGGACGAGGAGGAGGAGGAGGAGGAGGAAGACCAGGAGGAGGAAGAAGAAGAAGTGGAGTAAGAGTGTTCATGGCGAAGAGAAGAGAGAGTTTGGTGGCTGCAGTCTTAGTGTTTTTTTTTTAAATGATTGTTGCCGAATTTGATGTAGGATTGTCTGCTGAGGAAAATATTATTAATGTTCTATTATATTGTGTAGTAAAATATTATAATGTAGGAAAATATTGTGTTGTAGGACTACATGCTGTTGGAACAAAACATTAAAGTACTTTTGCTGTTAGAGTCTTCTCTACTATGTTGTTTGCATTTGTGTTTGCTACGCAATCTAGTATTATGTTGCCAAACAAATTCCCTGGAAAAAAAAAAAGTGAGCTTCAGAATCCACAGAATGCCAATTAACACAAAATCACAAACCACATCCATGTTGACAAGATTGACATTATGTTAAATAACTCATTCTCAACTGGACTATTCGGATAAATAAAGAGAGAAATAAAGCCTTCAACCATCAAGTAATATCTAATAGGGGTATCGAGAGTAGTGTTTTTAGTTTCGTTTATGGAGGTCCACCGTAGACATCTAAAGAAGATCATGTGGTATATTTGTGGGAAGGGCACTTGCAAAACAATTATTAGCTTATAACTATGACATATGACATGACTATATACAATATACAATATGTTGGGAGGGGCGGTGCCCTGGGGTGGTATATAGATGTGGGGATGGTTTAAACGGTTAATTGAGAGAATCCATTAGGAACCAATGAGAGTGAGGATTATTTCTAATCCCTGAGAGGTGCAAGGTAAGGAGGTACTGTTGGCAAGCCCTTGCCTGGTGTGCAGGTTAGAAAAAATGGCTGATAATAGTACCCCATCCGTTTTGAGAAAGAGAACTTTATCAGTTACCGATCTAGAAATGCAGCATATTTTATTTATTAGCAGAGATATGGGTATAGTAACTTTTTAACTGTTGTAGGCCAAGATCCTCATAGATGGGAGTCCTGATGATAAAGGAGGGGCGGGCCAACTCTGCATTAAGAGCCCTTCATTGTTCAAGGGATACTGGAAACTTCCAAAGGTACTTTGACTTATCATTAAGATTATATTGATGTCATTGTCTCAGAAATTGTGTTACTCCTGTGTTCTTATCTCAATTTGATGCAAAACTTTCAAGTATCTGAGGAATCATTTATTGACGGAGGTTTGTTTAAGACTGGTGATGCTGCTAGGGTGGATGAAGATGGGTACTACATTATTTTGGGACGTAAGCATCTTCTAGTTTTATAGTTTGGTATTTCCTTTGGCTTTTGTTGTTGGTTTCATGTTACACATCATTCACCAATATAATTGATTGGTGATATACACTCCTTAATCTAATCAAGTCTCATCATGTTCATCCATCATCCAAGTTGCAATGCAACTTGTGCGACTCCTATTTTGCCAAGGTTTAGAGGGCATCAAAATAGTTGCTCCAAAATTCTGGATACATATGTTAGGCTCTAGCCAACTGATAAATGGCACCTTACAAGTCCCTTAGTTGCAATTGTAGCCTGCAACATGTGCATATGCTGGCTTTTCCATCCATTATAATTCCAATCAATATAATATGTTCCTTAGAATTTTAGTAGCAATTAGTATGTTACAAGCTATAATGTACTAAAACTTAAAGAGACTTGAGTGACAAATTCTTTTCGTTGCTGTCTTTCTTCAGGTACAAATGCTGATATAATGAAGGTTGGCGGACACAAGTTGTCTGCATTGGAAATTGAAGCAGTTCTCTTGGAGGTTGTTGCTTTTCTTATTCCCTTGCTACATGACCTTCAAAATATGGAATATCTTCCTATTTTCACTGTTGCATTTTGGTTGAGAGTTTCTGAGGGGTATGTTTAAAAGAACAACTCAGTAACATTTCTTCTTTACAACACCCAGCTCTATCACAATGTTGTGTTTTGGGCTTACCTGACAAAGACTATGGAGAAGCTGTATCTGCAATAGTTGTGCTTGATTCAGAGCTGAAACAAAACCGGGCAAAAGAGCTGAAGCCTGCACTAAGCTTGGACGAACTTTGCGCATGGGCTAAAGAAAAACTTGCACCATACAAGCTATGATCTGATTTAGTTGATATCTGGATAGTTGATTGAAATTTTTAACCCAAGGTAGATGTTGATTGGAAGTCCCTTGCCTCAAGAATCATCTAGAAGTCAGTATTACTGGGAAGAGTGTTTGGGGGGCGGATGAAAATGGTCAGGGTTAGATTTGTGGCCTTAGTGGAAAGAGGAAGGAGGAGAAATAAAGAAGGAAATAGGTTTGCCTGCTCTTTTTTTATCAAAGAATGAAAGAAGGGTGTATTTCCCCAATTTTAGGAGAAAGATTTCCTCCAATGAAAAATATGCTTCCAAAAATCATTCAAATTTTTAATTCGTTGTGCTTTTCTTCATATTAAAAGATTAAAATGTCCATGAATAACTAATTAAAAGATAAAATACTCATGAGTAACTAAAAATATCATTCAGATTTTTTATTCATGTGCTTTTCTTTATATAAAAGACTAAAATACCCATGAATAACCAATTAAAAGACTAAAATACTCATGAATAACCAAAAAATTTTGAGAAGTCCAAAACTTTGCTTCTTATAGTATATAGATAGATATATATATTAGGGCTCCCACATCATTTGTCCTCCGTCTATTAGAACCCTTAATTCGACGCAGCTCCTTCTCCTATACTGGCAGCGATCGCAACCGTATGCCTGCAACTTCTGATCTCTGGCTAACGGTAACACGCATTCCACCAATTCCATACTACACCATCTATTTAAAAACGGTTGTAACTGTCACCATTTAAATTAGTACTGCTAATTAAGCTAAATGACAAAGTCCCAAATCTTTCCTTTTCATTGTTTATTACATTCATCTCCAAGTTTACCTTGAGCATGTATTGTTGCTCTAATTGTAATTTTCTCACTTTCTTTTTATTTAATTATTTGTTTTGTAACGTACAATTAAATACCAAAGAAAAAAAGGAAGAGATTAAAAGGAGACAATTTTGTGCATATTATCAGGGGTAATGATGGGAAAGAGGGCACAAAATCCCACTTATTACTTGTTTGTTCTAATGAGTAGAGCATTATCAACCCCTTTTGATTTTCTTTAATGGGTGAAAGTTGGGGAAGGCTAGGTAATCGGGAGAAAAATGAGGATGGGCGAGGATAGGGACGGTGATCCTTGATAACTTTAAAATGAGTATGGGACGGGGATGAGATGGATATATAGTGTGGCATGGATTGCGTTCCCTACCCGTGCCTAGCCCCCTTGCTATAAATATGGTCTAAGGCTTGATCTAATTTCTATGGTCTTTTTCTCTATAAATTCCAAGGAGGCTATTATTTATACTTGTTAGTCTGAAATATCTTTGTTGTGTGTGCAATTTCTGAGCTAATTTTGAGTTTGGAAATAAAATTTTTAGAGTATGTAATGAAATTCATTCTTTCCTTTAAGGATTTGCTGATTTTAGTTTTGATTGACGTATTTGTTTTCTCAGACATTAATATGTTAGTTGGAGTTGAATCCTTGCATCTTGTCCTTGATTCAATTTGCTTTAGTTGTCTTAACTGTAGGTTTCTAGAAGAATCAATATGGCTGAAGAAGAAAAACAAAACGAAGTCACGGAGGATATGCAGGTTGATGTAAAGGAGGAATCTTCTGATGTAAATATGCTTTCTTTTATGTGCTTTTGTGTGTTTGCATTTGCAACAATTAAACAAGCAATTGAATTTTTTAATTATTTTATCACTCTGAAGGAGCTCAGTGCTTCTATTTACGTCATCATCAAGTTTAATGTTGATTTTTTTTTAATTTAAAAAAAAAAAATAGAACAAACCTTTTTATTTTATAATTTTCAATCTTTGATTACCTTTGCAATGGAGATGTTTGTTTTTAACTTGTCATGGTAATTAGTAATGGCTTTTTAATTAATTGCAGTTTGCTCTGTTTGATCCTACAAAGAAAAAGAAGAAGAAAAAGGAGGTTCTGATTCAAGATCCTACCGATGATTCGGCATATAAGTTGGCTGAAAAAGTAGACAATCTATCAGGTATTATATTCAATATGCAAGGCGTTTTCCTGGGCATGCATTGTTAATGTTGGTGTGATGCAGATATGTATGTGTGTATTGGTGTTTTTTTGCAGTTTCTGATGGTATTGAGACTAATTTTGCTGGTCTGAAAAAAAAGAAGAAGAAGCTGGTTAGTCTTTCTGATATATGATTTTGTTGTTTGCTTGATTGGGAGTAGTTATCATGAAATTCTTATAATTGATGCAGGTGCAAACTGATATTGGTGACAAGGAGCACAAGGGAGATGAGCAGGATGGTAAGTGGTCCAATCTAAAATAGCAATGCATCAGATAGTAACTTGAAATTATTATCATGTGTTGCACTTGAATGTGCTTAAATGCCTATTGCATTACCTTCTCTTCTACTTTTAGATGATGTTGTAGATGATGAAGGTGGAGAAGGAATTGTTTTGCAGCATTATACATGGGAGGGAAGTGATCGAGATTATCTGTACGAAGAGGTAACCTTCATGTCTGAAGAAAAATTCCAGTATTGGTTCAGTTGCTTCCTTACTTTCATCTATTATACTCATTTGCCTGTTTTAATATATTTTGTTTCATATTGAATGTATTCTTACTTTTATCTATTATACTCTTTGTTTATTTAATAATTTTTTAAAAAATATATTTTGTTTCATAACTTGGTTAATTGAACTCAAAGTTCAGTTCTCCTTATCTCATGTACTGATTATGGCATATTTTTTCCTTGTCAAATATGACTTGTGCAGCTTATGGGAAGAGTGTTCAACATTCTTCATGAGAATAATCCTGAGCTTGCTGGAGACAGGCGTAAGACAGTTATGAGGCCTCCTCAAGTTCTTCGTGAAGGCACCAAGAAAACAATTTTTGTGAATTTCATGGACTTGTGCAAGAAGACGTATGCTAATTTATTCTGTTCCACAATAGCACTCGGTTATCTTTTTTATCTTCTACAAAGTGAAATTCTTCCTTTTTGGTTTGATATAATTCTTTGCTATGTTTCTCATTCTGATCTATAGGATGCATAGGCCACCGGAGCATGTCATGACTTTCTTACTTGCTGAAATGGGAACAAGTGGGTCACTAGATGGACAGGAAAGGCTAGTTGTTAAAGGAAGGTTTGCACCCAAAATTTGAGGGGATTTTGCGTCGTTATGTTAGTAAGTTTTTTTGTTGCCTTCGACTCCTGTCTAGTGAAGTTCTATTTTGGGACTTAAAAATGAATAGATTGATGAAAACATAAGAATTTCTCAGAGAAAATGAGAATAATGAAAGAAAAAAATGGAGAAGTTTCAAAATTTGTTAAGGGATCTTTTGTTACCTACCTTTTTCAGTCAGTTAGGGGAAAAAAGGACCCATCATGTTATAATTTAATGATAGCTTATCATCCATTTTGACATTTTGTCTTGCCAGATGAATATGTATTTGTAATGGCTGCAAGAGTCCGGATACAATCCTTTTCAAGGAGAATAGGCTCTTCTTTCTCTCATGTGAAAAAGTATGTATCTTATTTTTTTGTCCTCGTTTTTCATGTTGAACTCAGAAATTCACTGTATTTTTTGTTTGATTGCTCCTGTTAATATTTCACTTAATTCATTCTTTCCCGAGGCGGAATATAGTTTTTCTTTGTAAGCCCAAGAAAGCTTGAAGATTTTCATTGTGACGTCAATTGGACCTGAGGCCTGTGATGTTTGTATGTTCGCCCACACTGTCTGACTGCACTATTGGAAGAGCACTTGTGAAATGTTCTGAGGCCTCAAGGAATTATACATTGAATAGTTTCTATATTTGGCATGGGCAAACCTTAGATGATATCTAAAAATGTTTAATTTGTTCTCTTGACTTCAGTTTTTGCTTCGTTACTTGTTGCAGTGTGGTTCTCGTAGATCGGTGGCTCCAATCAAGGCTGGATTCGTGGCCCGTGTTGGCCGTCGCAAAGCAGGAACTTGAGCTAGCAAAATAGTCATGGTTGGAAGGTGTTATATAAAAATATGAGTTGCCAGCATTCTCTGGTTTTATATTTAAGTAAATCAACTTCATTAGATCCGAGTTCATATGAGTTTTATATTTCAGTAAATCAACTTCATTAGATCAAGTTCAATTGTTGAATGAGAGAATATGTTCTCTGACCTATTATGCGAAGAAGCAATGACAGTATGCCTCGATCTTGTGGTTATTTTTCTGTTTGCTAAATCTTTTTTTTTGGGGGAAGCAATGGAATTGCATTTCTGACTTCTGAGGAAGTTTTGAATGGACCATTGCCCCATTATAAGCGTGCCCAATGTGAGTTTTGCGCGTTTTTGGTGTGGGTTTTGCTTGATTCGTTTTACTGAAAGAAGACGCTCTTCTTTTAGAACTCTTATGTTTAACGGTAACCTTATGGAGCTCAAGCGGCAATAATTTCTCCCTTGAATTTTTTGAGAAAAATGGCCAATTTCATCCGTGAAGTTTCACCCAAAAGTAATTTACATTCCTAAGAATATTTTCAGCCTTTTTTTCTTCAAAAACAATTTATATTGAGTGAATTGCAAAATTGATCATTATACTTTATTCGAGTTTTGATTTTGGTCATTTTACATTTTTTTTTATCTAAAAAAGGTTATCATATTGCTAAAAATGGGGGTATAAAAGTCATTTTGCTCTTCTCGATCTCCTATTCTTTCTTCTTTCTCTTCACTCTATGTTTTTTTTATAGTGGAGTGGAGGATAGTTCTCTCTTTCATCCTCCACAAGTATAATATTGAACTTTTAAGGATTACAAATTAGGTTTTTTTTGAGTAAGAAGATTTATTTTCTGTGTTTGTGTGGGGATTGGTGGCTGATTTTTAGTTTACTTGTTAGTTTCCAATTTTTATATGTTTAAACATGTGAAGAAAAAAAAAATTGTTTTCTTTATAAAACAATTCTTTCCTTTTTTTTCTATGTTTTAAATTTTCTAATACTTTAATCAAGATTTTTTTTCACATGTTCAAGCAAATAAAAA
>SRSM01000560.1:0-45834 GCA_019593545.1 Apocynum venetum | reverse complement strand
TTTTTATTCTAATTCCTCTAAAATCATTATATGACAAAACAATGGTATCTGAAATACAAGTTAAATTTATGTATGAATGCAGATGTATCATGATGCAAAATATGATGCATTCATAATATTACCAGGATGGTATGACATATTAGAATAATTGCTTAACATTTTTTCTTGGTAAATTTAAATTTGCATATTTATTTAATATCAATAATTTACTTAATCCCTTATTGATATTTTTTAATAAGCCTGTTGAAAATAGCTTTATATCTCTCTTTTCAAGAAAGCTTCTTCTTTCACCAACTAGATTGTTTGAATTTATTTTCAAATTAGATATTTTTGTTTCTATCGTAGATTAATTAGTTTATTTCAAGTACCTCTAATTAAAACATATTAATTTGATTTGAAATTACGATTATAGATATGTGCAATCTAGTAGATCAGTCTATTCTAATAATTTTTATCATATTTTCCTTCAAGTGAATGAAGCATTTTCTAAATGTATTATGTATTTATTTTATGAGTGTATTGTGTAATGATGAAGATAATTTAATGTAATATTTTTTATTTATTTTAATATGTAATGTTTTATATTTATTCTTAAAAATGTTTATTTAACTTAACAAAAATAAATAATTGCAATATATATATAATTAATCTAAATAAATGTAAGTAATTAATATAAATTAAGTAAATACATGCAAGCACATAGCGAATATAAAGCCGGTGCAGATATTAGATACAGTATCTCCATCTCCATACTCATCCTCATAATGCCTATAATTTAAACCCCATCCCGTCCATTCCCTAACAAAACCGCATATTTCCTTCCCCAGCGGGACGGTACGATCCAGGACCATCTCAACCTATTGCCATTACACATCCAATCCACTACATTTGGGCATTCGTCGGCAACCCCTTTCCTTTCTTGCACATATGCTTTGCTAGTGCTAGTCAGATTTTCCGAGTTGTAAGAGTTTAGAAGAATTTTCATCTCTATAATATGGCATCAGCAGCACAACAAACATGAAGATCAAACAAATTTGTTCAACAGTTCCGAAAGTTACGTTGTTTTCCTGAAAAATTGATATATTGCTTTTTTCTCCCAACCACCCAAATTTCGGGCACAATAGGACAACATGGCTTGAGATAAATCTTGAGATCAAAGGGCCTACTGGCAATTAAAGGCTACCAAAATATTATAAAGGTTTACACAAACCTCATTAACATCCACAAAATACAACATAGGAACTCTTTATCAAATTCATATAAAGAATTTATCATATTGACAATCTACTATCAAGCACGTCATACTAATCTAAATGTTGGTACTTATATTATAGCATTACTCAGTGTGAAATCTCTAAATAGAACCAACTCCCATAGGCAGAATATCATACCAGATTTCATCAAGCACTGAGTCTGAGACTCTTGCTTTTCACTGGTAGCTTATGAAGAGATGGGAGATAGCAATTCTCTTTCTTCCCTCATAGTGATGCGGCATTCTTCAATCAAGTCTTTTCCAGCACATTAATGAACTAATTTGCAAAACAATTGAGTACCATAAGAAACAAAAAGGAAAAAATTTAAAATAAAAATCCTTCTCTATTGTCAACTAATGTCAATGAATGTTTCTGATTACAAAAGAACCATATTGTATATAATAGCATATCCATCTCTGTCCAGGCTATGTATGCTTCCTACCATCTAAGTCAGGATAATCAACTTCAATTGAAAATGATCAATCTGTACGTAGCAACTCAGGTTGCGCTTGGAATGTCCCAAGAACCAAATACGGCAAAATAACCATGCCCGCCATGAACAGTGTAAACTGCAAAAGTAAGGTAATTAGTCATTCATCTGTCACAAATGTTCATAAATCATTGACCATAAGCTTCATGCTCTCTGATATAGAGTTTTGTTTGGCAGTACTAAAACATAGACAAAATACAGAAGGTAGAATGCAAGTAAAACGACCAACTTTTGAGGAAATTAGAAGCCTAAAGATAAGCAAGAATGACGGTAATTTGATAATTTTCTATCCTTGTTGATAATGATTAACTTGTTAGGAAATGATATGTTCAAGACAATACTACAAGTTGGAGTGTATTAACTTGTTGTTTGAGTTGAGGAAAGTGAAATCATTAGCATCCACTTTTATATCCCCACTTTGATCATCAAAACTTCCAAATACAAGCCAACATGAATATGGACAACTCACCCCCCCCCCCCAAAAAAAAAACACAGAAAAAGAATAAAATAATTGTTCTTTTCCTAGAAAAAAATTTATTTACCAATATGATTTAATGGATTAACCTTCGTCAGAAATGCATGTACAATTCCATTAGACAAACATGAAATAAGTAGAAGCAATTATGAGTGGCCTTAAAAGTCCAAGAGCGCACCAAAAGAGGAAGGGTTAAGAAACTCCATATGGGCCATAGTGCATATGAAAACCTGCATTCAGAAAGATCACTTAGACCAGAAAAGGAGAAACATGAAAGATGACAAAGGAAATTCAAAGAAAGTTATGGTTCCTCGTACAAGCAGAAAGATATGAGCCCAAGCACAGTAATGACAGGCAGTGCAGCGATACTTGAAATTTCCCACTTCTCATTAGATTTCCGGAATCCCCAAGCTAGCATACTTGTATACAAGAAAAAAAGAACGTTCAAACCAATACCCAACATCCCCAAATATAATGGTACCCTGCAGACAGATAAAAACCAATAATAAGTTACTCAATTCATGGTAAAGATACACACTCATTTAATAACACCAGCAGTGGAATGTCCACACTACAAAAATTAAATTGCTGCAAATCCGATTCAGAAGTGGGCTAAATTGAAGATGAATCTGCAGAAGTTCATTTCCCTGCCTCAGAAAGGGGCTTAGCAATGGGACATTATCTATATTTCATCTTTAAGCACAGATTCAGCAATTCTAAGCACGACAACTGCACTCATGCTCATAACATTTAAAATAAAATAAAAGGCTTCAAAACATCCTACCACTAACACAAAAATGGAAAGGCCTTTAGTTAACAACAATGAAGCCGGGAAAGATAATATCAAGTAATTTTTATCCAAATGGTATACTTGTAAGGCAAAGTGACCCATACTGAATAATAAATTTCCATATACCAGTTTACCTCATTATTTTTAGGATTGTAAAGTAAGAAGCCCAAGAGATTCAATGTAGTAACTCAGCTTTTTACTTACATATTTTCCTGAAGAATCAAGATTGGAACCTAGAGATATAATGAGGGGAAAAAAGGGAACTTGCTTTGGATCTACATTGCATTTCAGTATATCATTGCTCAGAACATCATGGATGGATAAAACAGTAACCATAGAGAAAAAACCGAAACAGGGTTTGAAAGAAGCAGATTTCTGAGAATGTTCACAATATCTGAAACTTTGGTACTTCTAGCAGAAAAATGATGCAAGCCTACCAGCCATCTATTATGTCATGCCATGCAGTTCCTTGCTAAGTGCTTCTAGAGGTTGAAAACTATGCCATTTTTGCTTGATTCAAAATGTAATTAGGATATAGGAATCTCAGATATTTAATTCTTACAAATACATTGGCAGTGTAAAAAACAAAGCAGAATTGAGAAAGGAAAAAAGATTTAAGGAGGTGTCAGAATTAGACGGTCCTAAACCAGTTTTGCTAGCCTGGAAAACCAAAAGACACAAGAAATCAATAGGTACTGCATGGAAGCTATATACCAATCTGCAAACAGATCTCGACGTGAAGAGACACCAAATTAAACAAATACTTCAGCTATTGTAATTGTCCCTATACATAAGAGAGTTCCACAGAAGGCCTTGAACTTAATAAGGCACCCAAACCTAGAAACATTTGTAGCACCAAAGAAGGTTGTAAGATGCACAAAGACTAAAAGAAACAATTTTATGTAAGAAATTCTTTTAGGAAAAAAAATGAAAGAGTCCAAGATAAGTGAATCATACACATGTCCTTAAGGGACCAATCCATTTTAATTTGAGAATATCTAATTATTAGAAATTCACAGAGAAGAAAAGTGCATATAATGTGATAATACTTCTGTAACCATAAAGACGCTCTATAAGATAGTAGCACAGGTATCATCAAATATCTCATCCTTAAACAAATGGCATGTAAGAGACAATATTACTGACTCAAAGTTGGTATACTAGATCTAGACATAGTGAAAAGAGATATATGTTGACCTAATGATAACATATACAGATAATATGGCAAAATATGAGCTATTTCATTCTAGAAGATCTCAAAGAGATTTATTGGTAACCATTGAGGGAACTGATATCTTTCGTTTCTGCCTCAGAAATGATTAATATAAAGATTTAGTGTAACTGATTCCATTACTTAGCTAACCTTTTCCCCCCTAATGAAGGGAACTAGTAGAAAGCAGAAGTTTAACCTTTTACGATGCAAGTTCAAAAAATTGTTTTGCTGTCTGAGAACAACCTTGATTATGAGTGGTTCTGAAAAAAACGAATTAGTATCAGCAAGTCTCGAGTGTTTATCAATGTAAGGACTAGAATGAATATATTCCTGCCCAGGATAATGCTAATCACATTGGAGGATATCAATTATGAAGCAGAATCATACTAATAAACAGGAAGACCAATCATCAGGAAAGATATGAATCAGTAACAGGCTAAGTACTATGATGTAATTCATTCTTCTTATTTTTTTGGGATAAAATCAACATTCATGTAAATAACTCTTAAGAAAAAACAGCCAGAGCATAATCGAGTGTAAAAGGTTTTAACTAGTAATTTTTACCTTCTAATCCGATTATCATGCCACAGGAGGTATATGAAATTGGAATGTCTGTCGCCATAGTAAATGATGAAAAGTGCAGAAGCAATCCAAAGACAATTCTCTACAACGTCTAGCCATGTGCGGGGTTTAGGAAGTGAAGGAGAAAAAGTAGTTGGTCTTGAACACGCATCATCCTCCAGGTCATCACCGCTTGAAGCATATCCCTGACTGTGCCTCTGCCTCATGTATCCACCACCTCCAACAGGTGTTCCACCAGACATATTCACAGTTTATGCTAACCGAGAATAGGAACAATTTTCTGTTTCCAAATTAGTTCTAAGTCAATTCCTTGAAAAAAGATAAACTCTTTAAATTACCACGAGACATCTTTGATGGATATCAAGAAATGCCTAATGTAACAGCCTCAGCATTTGTAATAAATCTAAATCGAAAAAACCTAAGAACCCGACAATCAATTACAAGCCCCAGGTATCAATTGATCATCATCTAAATCCTAAAACCCACATACCTATCAAACCAAGAAATATCTCCAAATCAACAAGCTACTTTTAACTCCAAAACCCATGACAGAAGCAAATTTCTGATAAAAACCATAATAAAATCGACCCAGAACCCACCTCATGCAGCAAGAAATTACCGCACAATCTAAAATGCCGACACCTTTTCATCCAAGGCCTCTCAAGACCACAAAAGTCTGCAGATTCACAATGCTCAAGCCCACCAAGAGGTTAAAGAAATCTCGGGAAATCAGATTCTCTGGCTTCTCCAATTACATTTGGCACGCAATGGACAACAATAAATGCAAGAATTGAAAGACGCAAAATTTGGTTACAAACAAGAAATAAGCTGTGCGCAATAAATGATGGAGGAAAGTTAAAAAGAAGCCAAAAAAAGAGGGTTTTCAGAGGACTTTGGTGGGCTGTGTCTTATACTGGTGGTTATAGAGACAAAGAAGAAGAGGGATCTCTGTGTTTGTAAGCGTGCGGTTTTGAGATTTGCAGTTTAGCTTAATCAGAGATTCTTTGCTTCTCCCCTTGTGGAATATCTTGGATTGAAACCTTCTTTGTTTTTCAATTATCCATTGTGTTCTTCTTCATCATCTTTTTTCTCATTTTCTTTGAATTTTATATATTTTCAGCACACTTTAAGGTTAAGGACTCTAATTTATTTTTAATTAGAAATTTACAAGGTTTGGAAATTCCATACTTTAATAATGTAAGCAAATTTTTATTATATCTTATTTTTGTCAACCCTTGCAAAGTTTGCAATTTACATATGCATTTTCATAATACCTCAAATTATTTTGGATAATCATTTGGCTTCGACAAAGTTTATCATTCATTTCCTCAAATGGGTTGGTAGTGGACAGTGTGAATGCAGAAGAAAGCCAGCCAAAGGTTGCTCTCCCACAGTTGCACCAAATGACCAAGCAATTAATTAATTATTAGCATGCGAGAAATAAGTTAGAACTAGTATTTAAAGTACACATAAGAAAAAAGTAAAAATAAAAACACACTTGGGTTGGCTAAAGCTGTTATGTTTAGAGCCCTATTGGAAGACTAGAGTCAGGAGCAAAGTGGAAATTATATTGTAGCCATGTCTTTTGTGTTTGTCAAGTTGTAAACAAAAGCAAGCTTGCTGTTGCTTGAGCGCCACTTCATAGTCATTGGCAACTTCTTCCAACAAAAGTGGGGGGATATGGCCATCAGTCACATGAGTCCTTGACCATCAAAGAACTTCTAAAGTTGTTAGATATGTATTATTGTTCTGTCTTGGAAATTGGAATGTAATGATGTAATAAAATTTATTGTTCAATAATGTAAAAATGTAATTATATGTTTTGACTTCACAAGTATTTTTAACTTTCAAATCTTATTATTACATGATCCAGATTTTGTAAAGTATTCAAAGTACGTCTTTGAGAATAAATAAGTGTTGAATGTACAGTGTTTTGGTATCATGTTTCTAAAACTTAAATCATCATATGAGATCCCTTAAAAAAAAAATATCACCATATGAGACCAATTGACCTCAGGCTACCACTCAATACTGATCATCAAATGTGCCAAACAAAGTATTCCGTGTTTAATCATTGGAATAGCTGAAAACAATTTTATAAGGTTCCATTTTAACTTACTAAGCAGCATCTTAGGGCAATACACACAGCACATGAAACTTTCCATTCTGCTTATGTTTCTCAGGTAAGGATAAATCACCTTCTCAGAGAAAGGTTCTTTCCTTTCCGTGTTTATGTCTTTTTTATTATTAAAAAAAGAAAATTAAGTAACCGGCCAATTCGATGATATTATGATAATAATTTATAAATAAATAAAAAACGGAAGGAATAAATGAAAAACGAAAAGTATGTTAGACATAAATACAGTTTGTTTCTATTAGGTTAAGCAAAAAATTAGAAATGCTTAGTACTACTAATTTTTGTAGACTCCTAATTTACATGGCAGCTTTGTTATTATCAACTTTCAGGATTCTTTATCTCAAATTAAATGAATAAGAACTGAAAAAAGTAAAAAATTAACATATCCTGAATTAGGTTAAATGAGCTCTATCCTAATCACCCAGAAGAAGAAGACGAAATGCCTAGGCTTTAGCTTTACTTTCTGCTAGGATATGATAACTAAAACTTAGATATGATAGAATTTCACTGAGATAAATCCCAACCAGAATAGAGGATAACTCTATACCTTGGATTTCACGATAATTTTATTTGATTGTCAGCATCTATCTTATTTCGGTATTGCTTAATATCTGATCCCAGAACTCTAACAAAGAGAACCTGTCAACATCGAGTCCATTTTTGTGGAAAGAATGCTTCCGTGTTCTATCACCCTTCAATCACATCATACTTTCATCATATTTCTTTGTTGGTAGGTTTAACTCATTAATCTTGGCCTCAAATGAAAAGTATTTATAAGTTATCAACTTTTCTGAGACAACAAGACAAGACACGCACCTTTCATTATATGTTAATTTTTAACGCTAAGAAACTGATCAATTACTATGATTCAAAGATCAATCCATAAAACCAATGTGGTATGATAAGGAATTGCCGTTTCGAGAACGTGCAGGACTTCCAGAAAATAGATGGTCCAAGAATATGTCTTCACATTCCCTGAAACAGAACAAATTCCCCCCCCTCCCCCCCCCCCCCTCCCCCCCCCCCCCCCCCCACAAACGCGCACGCACACGCACACTACAACAGGCCACGGCCCCAAAAACTCTTGCTAAGGACCTGAAGAGTTCTCTGTGTCACGAACTATGGAGAACTGACTAAATCGATCTTCAAATGTATTCTTGAAATAACACGCTTTAGAAAATCTACTAGTGAATTCAAGATCAATAACTCAACCATTCAAGAGACAGTAAGGAACATTAGACCACATAAACTGCAAAATCACCATCAAATGCTTCCAAATGTACAAGTGGCTTAGTCAGATCTGACGGGCAATGGTCTACCCCAAATGTAAATTAAGCTATTCATACATAGTATTTTGTGTTTCCAATTAATATCTAATGCTTGGGACACTGCTCTGAGAGATTTCTGTAGATTTAGTGCAACCCACCTCCACTGCATAACCCAACCAAATCCAACAATGTTGAGTATAAGACATCTAAAGATAAATAGCCTAAAAATTTCCTTGTTCCCGATTCACCGCTATCCAAATGGAATTTGTGTTCTTCTGTGAATCCATCTTCCATCACCAACCACCAGGAGATGCAACCTTGAGCATCCTCAGGGTCTATATGGGACACAAGACTCAGTACTTCCCCCTGTTCCAGTTCAAATGACAAGGATAGGAAGTCTCTATTTGCTTTAATACCCACTGTCTGGGCTTCCTCATGAAACCATCGAATAATCTGGCTAGCAACCTAAATCAAAATTCACCAAATATAGTTATATAGAAGTACCATAAGCCTCCTGCTTATATCTAGCAAGAGCCATAAAGTTAAAGAGAGCATTGTCTACATTTAAACTCAAAATGATTATCATATTTCGTCACTGTTACCCATAAGATACATTGCAGGTAGATCAGCTAAATCTCTGAACTATTGTCCAAGGAATCAGCAGGATTAAATAAAATTGATAGACAAACACACACCTTGGTTGCAGGGGTTCAGTAAAGATTTTATTAGGTTATGGTATGACATCTCTTAAATTATGAGAATTCAACACAAAGAAAAACTAAATTCAGATTTTGAACTAAATCAGAGGAATGTGCAACCAGTTCAATCTTCCTGAAGGAAAGTAATTCATCATATGTAATGTAGGCAAACTTAGACAGAACAATAAGGTCTGGAAAACAAAGTCAACCAAACTCATACAGAAAGCTACCCCCAAAAGGTACATAAAAAGACACTAACCTGCTGCAGGAGTATCACGGGAAGATCTGCCAAGTCACAATTGTTTCTGTTCATAGGACAAACAGTCTCTGATTTCCCTTTGAATAGGCCAACAACATTAGGAGCGCCTTCCCCTTCCACACTGATGGAGTCATCATTGACCAGTACCCTAGTCCGGAACTGAGATTTCACATTCTTAACATGAGGTGCGGCAGATATCTGAGTTTGGCTTCCTGCAAGTAAAATGGACTGTGGAACCTTGATGGAGAGTGTCCAAGAAGATGTACGAGCATGCCAAGTTGGATTTGATATCAAATGGACATATGGGATCCGGGAAACCTCCAAAAATGAAATAAAAAGAAATCAAGTTGCCAACATCAACCAAAACAAATGTGTATCACACTAGTATTTCTTATTTCTTTCTTATCCAAGTGGACCAAGAGATTGAATTCATACCAGACATTCCAGCTCGGCTAGAACTTTGTTTGAGAAGATTCTATGAGCCAGTGACAAGCAAAAATGGCCCAGAAAATTTAAATTATCCTTTGCTTGCCGACCAGATATCTGACTTCTACCAGAACATGAAGCTGTAGCTTTAGCTTTAGCTTTCACAAAGACATGTTCATGAAAAACTTGTCCTAAATATATTTCAAAGCTAGTCTGATTTGGGAACCCCAGCTTCCTAAAGCCATGTCTTCCTCCAAACTCCGATTCATCAGATGATGCCCTTGATAGAGTCGCAGTCTCTGCATCATCATTTCCAGTAATACTGGTTCTTTGAGCATCTTGGCCAGATGGCACAAGTGAAATGGACACAGAGGCTCCTTCGCCAATGCTTAAGCGCAAATAATTTTCTTGTATCCCAGTTACATTAACTCCTGCGGATGGGTTGAATGCTTCACGATTCACCAATTCGAACACCTGGTATCAGATTTACAAGTAAATGTTCAGTGTAATCCAGGAAAACATTGATAATAAGAATATCATCATCCTGGAAAGTGCCCATATGACTCCAAGAGAGAAAGAGGAGTATACTTGTTCATCAGAAATGGCTCGATGAACTTCCCGCAATAGAGCATGCATTTGTCTTACGCAAGCATCGTCATTCACATGTCCTTTCTTGGAGTCTTCCAGGGAATCCTCAACCAAACTCTTCTTTCTCAGTTTGCTTGGTTTTCTTGCATTAGGAACTGAATGAGCACCAAGGAACTCAAACTGAAGTGATCGGCATGAATTTGGAGGCAAATTCACTACCAGCATACCAGCAGAGTCATGCTCAATACGCACAGTAGATATTGAAGATTGACGAAGTACTGCTGTTGGGTGATTTAATGAGTTATCAAATAAATCAATATAGAACCCCTCATTTCCTGAAGCAGCAGCAACCATGCGATGCCGCTTAATTTTCCAATTTTGCTGCAATCTATTGGATCATCAGAAACTACTAAACACATAAGAGATTAAAGAAAACAATTCATGCAATCAACAAGATATAATATCTCCAATTTTTCTGCAATCTATGCAATTGACACTCTCAAAGAATTCTGAAGTGTACAAAACCAACCTAATGAGAGCACCATAGAATCGTGCTTCTCTAGCCACCTGCTTTTCCAATGCTTTAGCAGATTGTTTGAAGTATTTTCCAAGTTGCTGCAAATAAGAAAGGAATCAGATTTGACACCAAAAAGATATAATTGAACGAGAAATTACTAAATAGAAATGACTTTTACTCCAGTATTCACCTAATTACGAAAATGCAGGTATGTGAAACACCCATTGGTAACAGAGGGTAGTGACTAGTCTAGTGAACATCTACAAGAATAAAACTTGAGCAGAAGTAAAAGTAAGATACCCGGAAGCATTGCAACTTGGTTGCAGTAGAAACAGCAAGGTCTGACAACTGCTCATTAGGTAACTGCTTGGGCCTGGTCATGCTAGTCACTGTTACTGCATCATTTGCCTCCACCTATAAACAGTAAATCACAAGCTTACTCATAGCCAGTAGATAAAATAGTAAAATTAAACTCACTCAATTTTCATCTTGTCTATACAGCTATACACATAAACTATTTGATATATTCACACATCAGACAGCAGCCGCACTCAAAGTAAAAATCCCTGAAGCAATAGTCAATCAGGTGAAATTTTACCGTATTGATAAGATCAATAATGACGGAGAGCTCTTGATGAGCTAATTGTAAATTCTCCACTAAACTCTGCCACGGCCAAGGCTGGTTACCGGTAGTCTGGCTCTCTTTCGACGCGGTACTGGTCTTCTTCTGCTTCTTGCTCGGCTCCTCTTTCTCCAGAGCAAAAGCAAAGTTAATTCTCCTTATCAAATCCACTCTCCTTTCATCGTACCCTACATCACTGAAACGAAAATACAAAAATTAGGATGTCTGTACATATGCCAAATGTTCTTTGAAGATAGGCTGAGAAAAGTTGTGTACGAAGGAAAGCGCTCAGCGCCATTTTCTTCAATTAAGTCTAGGCGTTTGATAGGGAGCTTGTCGAGGGAGACACTCAGGTTTCCGTCCATTTTCCCGGTGATTCGCTCACCGGACAAATTTCCAGGGCAAATGCCTAGAACTTTGGGACAGTAAGGTAGAACGGAGGGGGAAACCGATTACGAAGCCTGGGCCTCGTAAGCCGGGCCCTGGAGTTTTGGGCTCTGAAATTGAACTAGACTCGTAATAAAAGAGAAAAAAATGGTAAAATCCGTTAGATACTCCATAACTTTTCAAAAATCTAGTTTTCATCCTCCAATTAATTTTTATCATATTCTTGTCCTCCAACTTTATAAATCTCTCAAAAGCTGCCCTTCCGTCCAATAAAGACGTGAAGTTTAAAAAAAGGATTTGTTAAGAAAGGGTATTTCGATCTTTTTAATACTCATTTAAACCTTTTTTTATTTAACAAAAAAGATTCTATAGAATAACAAAACTCAATATTACGTTTGTCCTCCTTTTTTAACCACTTAAATTATACAAAGTCTAACGTTATTTCTTCAATGTATAGACCATATATATAACTCTCATCTTCTTTCTAGGATATTTGTGTATGTCACTACAACAATAATCATAATTTCAAGAAAAAATCTTCAAACCCTAATCTAGACTTTCTTTTATTGCCTCTATTTCTATGGCGAAAGCCATATATAAAAAAAAAAAATTGAAGAACAGGAATATTCTAGGATCGGAAAACTTTATCCATTATAGCATATGAAAAGATGCATAAGCCACATCATAATTAGGAAAAATAATAATAGATACCAAATGATTAAATATGGCGTAGAAAGTGATTTATGGCGTGAAAACTCCCCTTTTATGTGTTATACTTCTTTTGCCCATATTTCTCTCCATCAACCTCCTAATAAGAACCATTTTGCTTCTTTTTTATTTCTATTTTTTCCCCCCCTCCAGTTACCAGAGAAAACTCGGCTTCGTGTAGTAATATTTAGACTCATGCTGAACATGACCACACATCAAAATTCATTCAAATGTATAATAGGCATTGCCATAGCTCTTTTTGTTGAAATAAGCATTGCCATAGTTCTAACCTTGAGAATTAGATTTTTTTAAATTGGAAGTGTTATTATGCTCTTCTCATTTTTTTTCTTTCTTACTTCCACTTTTGACATCGAGCTAAAATCAAGTAAAGAGTTTATATTTATCTTTTAATTAATATATGATTAATAGTGAGCTGTGTGTTAAAAAACACAAATTTTTAAATTAAAAATTTATTAATAGAATTTGAAATAAAATATATTATAAAAATAAAGCATTCATATATATATATATATATATATATATATATTAAAGTGTAACTTATATAACTCTAGCCCTATGGACAAAAAAGATCAGAGTTAAAACTCTACTCTAAATGCACTTGTAGAAAAAGGGTGTAAATTCACTAGTATAATGCTTTTGACTGAAATCTTATTGCCATCGAACTTTAAAAACATGTAGGATTTGTGTCAACAAAGGGACCTAAATTACAAGCGATCTTCCTAACAGTTCTTGAATTATTTAAAAATAAAAATTGTTTGTTTTTGTTATCTTCCTTTAACCTTTTACCCGTTTTGGTCTGTTTCCTTTATTTTATTCAAATTGATCACTTTTATTACCTATTTCAATCAAATTGGTCAAAATAAAAAAATGATTCAAAATCAATAATTAACCCATTTTACCAGCTAACGCAAGGTGCAAAAATGGAAGTTAATTTTCCTTTTTGAAAAATAATATGTTTATATCTATTACTTTTAACATTTTCTTCATTTTGTTTAGTTTCATTTTTTATCTAAATTGGTCCATTTCATTGTCCAATTTTGATAAAATTGGTCAAATCGAGAAAAATTACTCAAAATCACAAATTAATTCATTTTCTTCCAATTTGACTCCATAAGAAAAAAAATGAAAACCCCATTTTAATGAGTGAAAAATACATATTTACTTCCATATTCATATTAGATAAGTATCTACTAACACCATATATTCTATAAAATGAGGAAAACTTGTAATTTGTATGTTTGATATACGAATAAATCAATGTATAATTAAATAATAATTGTTGGGTAAAGTACAATAAAGGTTAGGATAATTCTAACAAAGGAGATTTATTCACTTCACTAGGAGATTGCCAATTTTTTTTTTTTTTAAAAAACAAAATTAATAAGAGAAAGATATTGTTTTTCATATTTTCTTAAAATATGAGTCAATATTATCAATGGATGTCAACGTTCCAAGGGATGGAGAAATGTTTAATAATTTTTTCCCCTTCTATACTTCACTTTCAAAACTAAGAGATTTTGAGTATAAGAAATATGTGAGGAATATAATTAAAAATTGTTCTTATTAAATAAAAAAATCATAAATGACTTGCAATAAATACTATGAAAATTTATTACTTCATCCGTTCCACTAAGATAATATTCTATTTTCATTTGTATCAAATTATGGTCCAATTTATTTATTTAGAGTATAATTTAAATTTTAATTTTTTAAAATACTATTATTTAACAAATATTGTTATTTTGAGTAAATTTTTCCATTTTGACCAATTTGGCTGAAATGGAACAATGAAAGTGACCAATTTAAATGGAAAAAAGAAACGAAATGGACCAAAATAGATAAAACGTTAAAAGAAGATGACTAAAACAGACAATTTTCCTTTAAAAATTTATTTGGTTGAAGTGAAAAATGGAAGCAAAATAGGAAGTGGAGTAAATATGGACGGGAAGTAAATGTATATTTTGATTTATATTATGTAAATGTAGAAAAAAAGGGAAATCTGCAAAAAAATACCATTTAATTATTTTCAATAGATCAAAAGTATCTATAATATATATACTTTTATATTCGGAAACTAATTTTGAAATGAGAAAAATATCCAAAGATGATAGCAGATAGTGGTTTCTAATAAGAAAGAGCACACCAACAACACAGCATGATATATATATTTTAAGGACAATTATGTCCCTACATTATTTTTCAATATGGAATAAATAATTTATCATCTATTTTATTTAATCGTACCATTACAACTTTGTATTTAAGAACAATTATAATTGTTTCATTACTCCTTTTGGGACAAATTTGAAGGGAACTTAGTATTGAGACAATTTTGCCCTTCAAAATTGATGCTAATCAATTGTGAGTTTCATTTTTTCAGCGAAATTGCCACGGGCAATAGTGATTTAGGTACCTTCTTACTGTTTAAATATAATTTTAGAGTATAAAAATTAAAAATAAAGATTATGAATATTTATAATGAATCGAAAACAATTGATAGGTATTTTTTGCAAACTTCTCAAAAGAAATAAATATGGAAGGATTACACTTCTCTCTGCGCAACATATTTTTGGTCCCTCCACTTTTTATGGATTGCACCAATACTTTCATTATAAAGACAATGCTAACTCCAACTTGTTCATCTTTTTCCTTTTACTTTTCTTACCTCATGAATATAATAGTTAATTTTACAAAAAATACTCTCCCCTTCCCCCCTCGTTTTAGTTCCTTTCCATTCATACCAAATAAAATAAAAATGTGATTATTTCCCTTAGTAGAATTAAATGTGTAGAAATAAGGCAGGCGGTTCAGTAGACAATACTTCCACCGAACACTATGTTGATTGTGGGTTCGATCCCATTCAATTCCCCTTCCCCTTTGTAAAAGAAAAAAGAAGTGAATGTGTATTTTGTCTTCTTCTCTTCTCGAAGCAAAAGCGTAGTAAAAGACGTATCTCGAATAGTTCCGTTTCTCAATTTAAATGCAACGAAGGAACAAGGAAGGTCACAATTTGCAACTGCCACCAAATTTGCAATGCTTTTCTACGAAGTGATTGTTCAACTTTCAAATCAGACAGGCAATATTTCCCTATATTTTTAGGGAATATTAACGTAAGAATCCATTTCATAATAAGGACAGAAAAAAAAGAAGAAGAGGTTATTGTAGATCACCCCCCTCTAATCGTTGGAGGCATGTTTCCAGTTCCACATGGGAGCAACATGTAAACTGATATTTAGGTAAGTTGCCGAATTCGATGAACTCAGGCCACGATTAAATAGTAAACTTTAGCTTGAAATTGGTAATATTTAGGACTCAAATGGTAAGTTTGATTTATTAATAGTAGGGGAAAGACTTAGCATTTTTAATTTCAGACGTACTATTTAAATTGCCATGAACTCACTACTAAGTAGGCTTTTAAATCTCAACTCTTCTCTTCCATACAAGTCTATCCATTAATGGTTTCGAAATTTAGTATTAAATCTTTATAAAATGAGACTAGCACTACTATCCCTAAAATATTGACTCAAAATGCTTATTGCTCACAAATTCTTCACTGAACTCAGTCTTTAAAGATCATAAAGTATTACAAAGTTATATTATACCGTATGAATTTCCTTTTATTGGCACTTTAATGCTTTCATATTTTCAGTCCTGAGATAATTTTGAAACTAAAAAGAGAAAGATATATATAAAAAAAAAAATCTGAAAAAAGAGTCAAAGACATCCTCCTGATTTTCCAGCCTTGATCCGAGTCATCAGTCGTCACTTTTATCATCCACTTGATGTCTCCACCAGTTGGCACCTACAGTAGTGACTTACCCGAATCACCACGAATTTTCTATATATATGCTTGATCTCAGACATAATCAGCCACGAAAAAGAAATCACCCAACTTTATGTTCTTCAGGTTGATTCTTAGTTCTCTGCGAAATTATATTCTGAGTTTCCATTCTGTGTTTAGTAACAGGGGAGAAAAATGAAAGAAAGCAGAGAAAATCCTTTGTACTTGAAGTCACTAAATCACATATCCATTGTCTGTAGATCAGTGGAAAAATCCCTCGATTTCTACCAAAATCTTCTTGGGTTCTTCCCTATTAGGCGTCCTGGTTCTTTTGATTTTGACGGAGCCTGGTATGTATAAATCTACAAAATTAATCTCTTGATCTTCTCTGGGGTGTAAATCCATTAATTTCTGGTTTATTTCCTTGCAGGTTATTTGGGTATGGCATAGGCATACATCTTTTGCAGTCTGAGGACCCTGAGAACATGCCCAAAATCAGCCCCATTAATCCCAAGGACAATCACATTTCTTTTCAAGTAAAAATCAGTACTGCCAATTCTTCTCTCTGTTTCAATCTTTTACTCTGTTTTTCTCTTGAAAAAAATAATAAAAAATAAAACTGAGTTATTAATTAGTAGTGATTGCGCAGTGTGAGAGCATGGCAATTGTGGAAAAGAAGTTGAAAGAAATGGAAATTGAGTACGTGAAGACAAGGGTGGAAGAAGGTGGCATCTATGTGGATCAGCTCTTCTTCCATGACCCAGATGGATTGATGATTGAAATCTGCAACTGCGACAATTTGCCGGTGATTCCATTAGCAGCCGATCCTGTAAAGTCTTGCTCACGCTCGCGATTCAATTGCAGTGTGCAGCATAAACAGATGCAAGAATTGGCATACAATTAATTATTAGTTGATTGATCATGTCTCTTTTGGTTTCCGTGAACAAGAAGTGTAGGAGAATTGTTTCCAGAACCATGTTCAAAGGGAGTATAGCATTATGAGTAAACAGTGCAAAGTTATCTTAAATTTCTCTAGAATTCAGTTTTGTCTTCTAGCTATTTTCTTTTCTCTTTTTTTTTTAAAAAACATTATTTCATCTAATAAGTCTTTTGTGTCAGAATTAAAAAATTCTATGTCTTATAATCTTTGGTATTCTCTTATTTATTACTTGTGTCACCCATTCTTGCTAAGAAACTCAAAGAAAAGAAACTTCAAAAATATAAGAAATGATAGAAAGTGAGGAATTGAGAGATGTACAA
The DNA here is from genome assembly GCA_019593545.1 of Apocynum venetum. NCBI lineage: Eukaryota > Viridiplantae > Streptophyta > Magnoliopsida > Gentianales > Apocynaceae > Apocynum > Apocynum venetum. The sequence continues at coordinate 28,359 of SRSM01000560.1, read as the reverse complement.
GAGGTTGAATATTTTTTTGAGTAAAATCTTTTCAATAATATATATATATATATATATATATATGTATTGACTGTCTTTTCAATAATACTATAGTTTAAGGAAACAAAGAATTATTAGTCAAAATTTTCGAAGAAAATTCATCAAGTTGGAGGTTTTGAAGTTGACAAAAGAGTTAATTGAGAAAGAAAGGAGTCAAAATTTAAACTGAAGAATATTCATATATACGGAAGGCCTCTTCCTATTTGGTATTCTATGAGTTAACATAGAAGATGGTGCCAAAAACTAAGGGGACGCTGCTGGTGTTGGGGTTGTTTTTGTTTTCGCAGTAGGAGAGTTAGCACGCACGTGAAAGTTCGAGGATATGAATTAAGGCTGACTCTTATCTCCTTTTGGATTCATTTTATGTTTGCATAGGTAGGGGTAGGAAAAAGGAGCCAGCGCACTTTTTTTTTTAGGACATTGAATCCATAGTCCCTACTTTTATAAGTGCGTTCAAATTTAAATCATACGTGGCAAACCCTGTCCGACAAACTTGACTGCGAGAAGAGTTTGACACGATTCGAATTAATATCTTAAAGTCACGGCTCGAACCAATTAAACAACCACGTTCCCCAGGCGCCACGCGCCAGCGCACTTGTTGGCTCAACATATGTTTGAGTTAGACGACCTTGTTTGCATGGGCATAGCCGATTTGCATAATCAAGATAAGGTAAGTGATAATGTGCTGAAAATTTTTTCGACAACAAATGTTCAAATCTCATGTGTGACAAATTTTAATTAAAATATTGTGAAGGTTTGTCCTGAGATTTGAATCATGTTGGCTATCTCTCACATGTGTCTGTCACTCGGGCACATCTCTCGATTTATAATCCGCTTGATAAAATAACATCTTATAAGCTAGATCTCTCTCTCCCTCATCAAGAGTTAGACAACCCAAAACTTAGATCGCTGAGTGTTTCAGTACCTTCTTTTGTACAACCTGCCCTTTTGGCGGATATATGAATTAATAATATTATCACTGTATTTTTTTTCCAAAAAATGGTAAATGAATTTTTTACTTTTCTGAATTTCACCATCTATTTATGAAGCACTTTGTAATAAATAGATTATATATATATATATATGTATATATATAGTTCCTTCAATTACAGCATTTATTCACGATACTGTTTCCAACTACTAACTACTACTAGTAGTAAAGTTTTTTACTTTCTTCAATTTCACCATTCATTCATGTCACATTTTCCAAATAAATGTGACTTTGTACTTTTAAAATTCCATAATTTATTATTGACACAGGTTACTTTTTAAGATTATTTTATGTATTATTTTTAATATTGTTCATATGGTTTAAATCTAAACTTTCAATAAAGAGTAAGACATAATAAATTTGAATATTTTTTTAAAATAAAATACCTCATTAATATGTGCAAAATGCTTCCATCATCTTATATTTTAGGATAGAGGAAGTAGTAGATTTTACATATTTAATTACTTATATTTATTCATGACACGGTTGCCAATTAAATATTTTCTCTATCTCTAAATATAAAATGTTAGAAAAAATTGTACACATATTAATGAGGTGTTTTAGTTTCTAAAAACCTTCATTTATTTTGTCTTATAAATAATAAAATAAATAAAATTCTTGTCATAAGAATAAGAAATATAATAAATAGATAAGAAGAGAAGAAATCTTTGTGTTGGGAATTATAAAAATATGAACAAAAGTTAAAATCACTTATTGGAAATAAGAAAAGGCAAAGAAACAGATAATGTTGGAAATAAATTGTCAAATATCTCTAAAAAAATAAAAACATATTAGATTTAGGGACAAAATATATTGCTTCTAGCATTTTATATTTAGGGATGGAGGGAGTGACAATACTTTTTTTTACTTTGCTTTAAATTATCACTAATTATTGGTGATCAATAGATTTTCTAGTTTTTTTTTTAATTTCATTATTTACCCGTGATGGGATGTCATTAAATAGATTTTCTAAGTAACTAGTAATTATGTTATTTTTTAATGCAAGATTTTTATTATCCAAACTGCTCTTTTATATTTTCCTAACTATATCAATGCTCGGCCTTTAAAAACTCTATTAGGAATTTTAAACATAGTGTGTTTGGATGAGGTATTTTTAAATTTTAAAAAAATTTGGGAGTGAAGAAATTTAAAAAAAAATGTAAAAATGAAGAATTTTAAAATTACTTGTTTAATTTTGTTTTAAAAAAAGAAGTTGTAGATTTATGAAAAAGTAAAATTCTAATAATAATAAAATTATGAAATAGTGAAACTCTTATGCATATAATAATGACAAAAAATATGAGGAAATGAAGAGTTTATTCAGTTTTAGTAGTAGAATTTGAAGGGGAAAAAAACATATATTTAGATGGTTATATAAGTCTTTTTAAATAAGAGATTTTAGGGTCTAAAATTCCACATTAAAAAATTCAAGAATTTTGTAAAACCATCTGTTAAATTACCCAAATAGGGATTTTCATTATTTTGAAATTTCAAATCCTTGATTAAAAATAAAAACTTCCTTAAAAGTCTAAATCCAAATACACAGTAACAGCAGTAATTAATTATAATTTGCAAAGCCTAGATTAAAAACAAAAATCTCCTTAAAAGTCTAAATCCAAACACACAGTGTGTAGATGAGAAAGAATATTGTCTTAGTAAATAAAATGGGCAATTTAGTCTACTTACCTATAATATAGTCTATTTAATAATTTTCTTAATATGTTTAAAATAGCCTTAAAGTTACATATAAAAGGAAAGGTGTATATTTATCTCAAAAACTCAAAAGATACAAGTCTTCATGGTTGCAATCCCTACACTCCCATCGCTCTCATCTCGAGTACCAATACATTAAGAATAGGCATTGCTATCGTCAACTACTAATAATAGCATGTGCGATGTACAATGTTCACAATGAAGGGACATTCCTTCAGTTGAATTAAATTTTCAATTGAAGAAGGTTTCCTATAAAAAACATTGGCTGGTATTGACATCTCATAAATTCTGTCCCTTTATAGCGTTTTAAAGAATTTCACCAGAATATAAATATTCATCAATTTAAGTCTCAGCACATGGCTCATAGAATATCCTCCTACTAGCATGCTTACTCACAGGCACCATAGGCCTCTGTGTTGCAGACAGCTTCAAAAGGAAAATATATTCCAACATTTTATGATGATGCCCCATAAATGCATGGTTTTCTATAGTCAGCTAAATCAATAGTACATGATTTTAGAGTTTTCATTTATATAGCTCTAATTTTTTTAGTGGGAAGTAGCCAAATTCTTTCAACACCTCTTCTAGTTTTCTTTTTATGCATCAATAACTTAGTGGGACGTAGCCAAATTTTCTTGTCAAATCCTATAGTGCTTCTGTGAATACATTAACATAGAAAGAAAATTAAAAGAGCTGTAGAAAGAATTTTGCTTGATAAGAAAGCATATATGAATGTTATGACTTATGAGAGCGATACATACTGACGGGCAGGGCCTTTTCACATTCTTACAAACAAATTTCCATCAGATAACAATACCCTTTATTTATATACAGACCCTTTTTTTTAATGAGAATATATATATAGACCAAAAAATCAAATGGTATGGAAATTAAATTAAGATGAAAGGAATATATGTTGAAGTTGTAGGACCTTTCAGAATTAAGATTGATCTGTCAAAATTAATAATGGCCGGTGGGAAGGTCCATAATGCCATTGGAGACAAATATGCTCCAACAACAATCACTCTTTCATCCTCCCCCTGTTGAGTGGGGTGGTGGTGTTGGGAAGGGGGCGGGGGGGGGGGGGGGAGCTGAAAGAGAGAGAGAGAGCAAAATATATCAAGTCTTTCTTAGTCAACTCCCTCCATTTTTATTATCCCCCATAACAGGCAATAACACATGGTTTGCTACTTTTTATCAGATATTTTAGTCTTTACCCACTCTCTAATCAAACATTATTTTAGAATCCACACTTTCTGGCTTCTCATGATTCCAATATAATTAAACAACCCTTCTCTTTTCCTTTTTTACTTGATCTTCTTCTTCTTCTTCTTCACATTCTCTCCCACATCAAAATCTATATAAAAACCAAGGCAAATTGTCAATGGCCAGTGCAGGGCATGATGAGAAGCAAAAGAAACGAGTCATGTATGTTTACAAGATGGACACCGGAAGTCTGATCAAACCCACATCGGAATCTGATTCATCAGCAAAGAAGAGTACTATTTTACGCGGCTGGGGATTGAGGAGATCGAAGACGGCCCGTGAAATTGATCATCAGGGCTGTATAATGAATAACGTAGTAGAAGAAAAAAAATGTGCAAGTGCTAAGGAAATTTTGGAAGCAAGAAAATCAGTGTCGAGTGAGGCAAGGAAGTCAGTGTCACACTTAGAAGTGAACGTAGCATCTGTGGCTACATTTCTTCAAGTGAAGGTTTTGGTTACGGATATGCCTGGCTTCATGCAGGTCCATGCATTCCGGTGCGCTAGACGAACCTACGATAGTCTTGAGAAGTTCAGTTCGAAACACCTGGCTTACAACATGAAGAAGGTAAAATTTAACCCAAATAATTTTCTTGCTTAATTTTATCTCAAGATCTTGTAAATTTACTTGAATTTGTTTTTATAAGTAGATTGTGCGGTTTACGGACATAATTGAGAAGTAATTAAAGTTGCTGCTTTACATGCTTGATTTTCCAAAAGCTTCTGACAATTGTTTTTGGTATGGGATTTTTTTTTACTCTTTTAGGCTATAATTGAGTTAATAATTCAATGGTTGAATTTGGACATTTAATGTTCGAAACCTAAATTTCCTCCTCTCATGTGTCAAAATAACTGTCCGTGGATGATTGAAATTGTCTTGAAACAAAAGTAGGACTTTGAGCAAAAAAAGGCAAAAGCAGAGTAGAAGACAACAACAAGAACAAGATGCAAGAGAACTTTTGTGCCAATCAATTATATTTGTTTCTTTCTTTCTTCTTCTTCTTCTTCTTCAAATTGATTTAATTATTTCCTTCTCTTGGGATAAAAGTTTAGGAATGGCTCCCTCTGTTTGCCTCCTCAAATATAAGCAAAGCCCAATTAGGGATGCACATGTATATGTCGGGAGTAGATCCATGGAGTCTTTAACCAAAATAACCCCTCTTTTTTATATTTGATCCAAAATAACCTTAATTGTGGGAGGCATACCAAAATAACCCAAAACGTAAATCGCATTCACGTCGTCATTATTTTAATTTTTTTTTTCATTTCTTACTAAGAACGTGAATGGCATTCAAGTTGTTGGATAAAAAAAAAAAAAAAAGGCAAGGACGTGAATGCCATTCACGTCCTTAGAATTAAAAAAAAAAAGAAAAGAAAAAAAGTCATACGCACGTCTTTGTGAGGAGTCCTCTTCTTCTTCCTCTTTTTCTTCTATATTTTTCTATTTCATCATTATTTTTTTCTTCTTGCTTTCTCTTTTTTTTGTTGAGTTAATTAGTTTATAAAAATAATAAATAGAAATTAATAATTGTGTAGTTTTTTTTAGCTAATTAGTTTATATTAAAAAATTACTAATTGATTTTTTTAATTTGTTAAGCTAATTATCTCTTTTAAAAAAAAGAGGAGAAAGCAAGAAGTAGAAAAAAATAATGATGAAATGGAAAAAAATAAAAGAAAAAGAGGAAGAAGAAGAGGACGTTCCTGAGAGACATGACCTTTTTTTTTTTTTTTAATTCTAAGGACGTGAATGTCATTCACGTCCTTGCCTTTTCTTTTTTTTTTTTTACCTAAGGACGTGAATGCCATTCACGTCCTTAGTAAGAAATGAAAAAAAAAATTAAAATAATGACGACGTGAATGCGATTTACGTTTTGGGTTATTTTGGTATGCCTCCCACAATGAATGTTATTTTGGATCAAATATAAAAAAGAGGGGTTATTTTGGTTAAAAACTCAGATCCATGAAACAAGACAAAGAGGTTATGCTTGCATTTGTTGCATTATTATTTTATTATTATTAATCGGTGCTCCTTAAGCCAGTGAACTACAGAACTAGATAGGATTACTAAAAAACTAAAAGAAAAGGAGAGGCAATTGTAGATCATACCCTGTTAAATTAGTGGCTCGTTAAGTTAGTGAGTTAAATCGGACATGACACCAATTTATTTGATTCTTCTTATAATCATGGAGTGTTTAACTTCTAATTGATGATGTGTTCATTGGCTCATTGAAAAGATTTGGAGAACAACCCATGTTAGAGTATTCGTTGAACTTAATAATTGCACATTGGATCTTATGTAATCACGTGACTGTACATAATTTCTATTCTTTTGCAATGCTAATATACCATCCGTTTTGTGTACAATGATTTTAGACTCTTTATTTCAAGTGTCGAAGTTTCTACTTATACGATAATGGATATCTGGGCAGGAGTTTGATCAAGTGTACGGGCCGGCCTGGCATTGTATTGTGGGCTCAAGTTTTGGTTCATTTGTGACCCACTCCACAGGCTGTTTCCTGTATTTCTCCATGGAAATGCTGCACATTTTAGTGTTCAAGACAAAAGTTCAAAGAGCACTTGATTCATAAGTTTTCATGAATCTAAGCGAATTGTAAATGGTTTGAATTCAAATTCCTGTTCAACTCTCTATTTTGTCCTAAAAAAGAAAAAATTTCTTGTTCAACTTTGTTAATTGTTGTAGCCTTTCTAACTTAATTTACATTTTATGTTTCTTCTCATTCCTTTTTTTTTTTCTCTCCCCCTCTTTGGGTAAATACATCTCCATTTCTTACAACTTTTTCCATAAGTGTTCATCCAAAAAATGTTCGATTTTATAATCTTACACTCAAAGTTTCCCTCTCCAACTTGAATTCAAACTTCTTTAAAATAAGAGCTTGTTGCATTTAGATCTGCTTAAAGCTTCTTGCCTTTTTGTATTTTATAGATTATTACACAAGAGAAAACAAAGTTTAGACTCATTTTCAAACCCTTCCTTGATGACGATGTATATACATTTGGATTGTATTTAGCGTGATGAATTGCAATTCGGACAAAAGGTTCCGTCAAGTGCAAGGAATTGCAAACTCTGTATTCAATCTGAAAGAGAAAGGTATCGCCACTTGGAAGGAGAATTTTCTTCGATTCATAAAAAAATAATCAAATGGGCAAAGTTGAATTCTTGAAGATGACATCTTTATCATTTAGGAAGAAACACAATTCTTATGTAGCTATTGAAGGACTCAAAGGGTTGATAACTCAAGTGTAATCTTTAGTTGGAATAAAAATATAGGAATAGATTAAAATAGTCTTTCTATTCCAGAGTTTTGGAAGAAAAGGTTAAAATGAAACAATGATTCATTTTCTAACATTCGGTATAACTATTTTCTTATTATCAAAATGAAATAAGATTTAACGAACATGACCTAAGTGATCTAGTATCTGATATTATTTGAATATAGAATATCTAATTTATTTTATAAAATTATTTAAATTACATACAATTTTACATATAAACAATTGATAGAAATATTATAAAAAAAAACCCATTTAAACCACTTAAGTTTTATATTTACCTTAAATAAGTAATTCTAAATCAAATACTAAATATATTTACAAAATAATTTTTAAAGGAATAATAATAATATGTAAAGGAATTATATATAATTAAATAAAATCAAAAGAAAATACAATCTTTATTTATTTAAGTATTATACTTTAAAAAAATCAACCTATTTTAATTTTTATTTATTTCATAGTAATGTTATTAGACTAATTTAATACTTTCTCATTTGAGAGTGATTTTTAAAATTTTTATGATAATATATTTAATTTATTAAAGTAAATATATTTTTGTTTTATTTTTACAATCAACTTTATTATTTTGAATACATGTAAATTCTAAAAAATAATAATAATAAGGGATGTGAATATTATGGGGGCCATTACTTGAATTCGCAAGGTAGGAATTTATAGTTAAAATACTCTTTTATATTTTTATTAAGTTAAAATAGAGTAAAAATACTCTCTAAGACCAAGTATGACCACATTAAGTGGGAAATAAATTAGTTTTTCTGTTTGAAGAAAAGTTATTTTACTTCTTTTTTTTTTTTTAAAAAGAAGAAGTTAAAAACTCGTAATTTCAAGTAAAATAATTAAATATTGTTTGAGTTTGCAAAAAAGAGTCACTAACTTAACTAGCCACGTATATTATCACAATAAAAATTATTACTTATATTTTGAAAATGTCAATAAAGAATTGATCATTTTCCATAGTTTGAGATAACGATTAAAAAACTTATTAATATCTATACAAGATCACGAATATGATATTTTATCTCCTAATAAGAGTCAAATCGTCTAAACACTCATGACCGAACTCCAGATGTTCAAAGTAACAAGAACCCAAAACTCTATGTTACTTTCAACTCAGATAATTTTGGGGTTACCTTTGGAGCAGTCATTTTAGAATGCGACCTAGAGCAATGTGAGGCATTACGTACCCATGCATACTGGCCTCTCAGTTGGTAAGAAAAACGTTGCACCCAAAGCTCTGTAGACTTGAGGCTCCGCAGGACCACAACTCCTTGGTCCTTACTCGAGGGTATGTTTAGATTTTGATTTCAAAGTTATTTCCACTTAAAATAATGGTAAAATTAAATATCTTTCTTACAGTAATTATATTTTCTCTACAATAATTATATATGTAGGATCTATTTTACATTTATATAATTAATTTTTCAAAGCCCATAATATTTAAAATCATTTGAATTCGACTCGATTCAAGAATATATAATTTTCAATTTAAATAACATCTTCTTTAATTTTAATACTTGTATATGCTACCTCGGATAAGATCCAATAATACCACATCAATTTTTAATTTAAAAATTAATATTTCTTATCCAAATAAATTTATTTTTTTCATTCTTTTTTTTTTGAGGAGCATTTTTCATTCTTAAAAACTTTAAAAACTACCCTTATAAAAAAAAAACGTGTTTTCATAATTCTCCGCAAAGTACATATTTTTAGCCCTGTCTGCCCCTATAAAACGCTAGACCCCACATTGTGTAAGCATGCAAATAGTTTAATTCATGAATTAAATCTGTTTGAGTTTAAAAATATACTTTATAAATGGACTAAACTTATTTAAGATTTATCTTGTCATAATTCTTTACCCTATAAATTCAGTCCAATGATATGACATGTTGTTCTTAATTTATAGTTTCGAGATCTTGATATTAATATTCTTTATGTTCTTAATAATTTTAAATGTAACTTCACATATTTTCGAATATTTTTATTTTTTTTAAAACACACCTATAATGCTTATGATATATAAACCTCCATGAGCTGCTTGCGTCACTCATTTGTATGCCTAAGCGTAATCAAATTTCAAAATAAAAATCCAGGTTAGTATGTATAAATTATAGTCTCTATTTGGAATTAAAATTTTATTTTATATATACTAAAATTAAAATTAAAAATTAGAAAGTGAACCATTGAAATAAGATATTTTTAAAAAAGAAATGTGTAAAATTAAAATGAGAGGTAGAGAGCCATAAGGATAAGATACGAGGATAGAAACTAAGCATGCAAGGAAGGAAAGTGGTTGAGTCATTAAGCATGGAATTTTGAGGTTGCTGGAGAGTGGACACCCATGAAAATGACCATTTTCCAGAGTTATAAATGTGCACTATGCATGCCTCAACGCGTCGATCCAAGGTGATGGCCGGCAGCTATTGTTTCTTCTAGTGTTAGGCCATCCAACTTAGAAAATTCTCATAAATGGAGACAAACTTTCTAATGTCATTCTGCCAGTTTTGATGCAACTCTGTCCACATTAATATGTTCTTATCTACGAATAAAATAAATTAAAATTATTACCATCTTCATTATTGTATTTAAAATATATATATATTGTTTTAAACTCATTCTACATATATAAATTACAAATTAAAAGAATGATGTATTTTTTTAGTACAACTATTTACGGAATTCATAATTAATTACCTAGAAATTTGAGGAATAAGTAATTGTGTAAACTGAGTCACAAATCACAATAAATTACTCTAGTTGACCTCGACTCAAATTGGAATAGTTTGAGTAGTAATTTAAAAATATTATATTGTTAGCTTATTATAAGGTTCATGAGTCGACTATATATATATTAAGTTAATTTTTTCAAATTTACAATTAAAATATTTTAAAAATTTACTTGAGCTTGTTGAACTCAAAAGTTATTCTTATGCTTTAGTTTAAATCGAATTTATTACAAATTTAAAGAGTCAAGTTCAAAAAATCAATTTAAAAAATTTGAGTTTGAAATCAAGATATTATAATGACTATTCATGGTGTCCACTGTCCATGGCAAAATCAAGGCATTCTTAAAGTAATTATAATGACTATTCATGGTGTCCAAATGACGATTATCTTTAGGAATAATACATGCATAAAGTTTACAATAAGAGGAGAATTCAGGAAATTTTGTAAAACTATTTATGATTTAATTTTTTTAATCCTAAAACGAATATCATGGAGCTAGTATGAATCGGTTCCAACTTGAATTAGGTGAAAAGGTCCAAATGTTTGAACATATTCTCATATGATACGTAAATGTTAATAATTGAATATTAGTGATGATCATATTATGATTAATTATGATCTTATCTGAATGGGAAATGTGATTAAATTATCCTTTTTAGCCAGGCCAACTTGGCAGAGATGTTAGCAATTTGAACTGGTCTATGGAGCACAGAAATTAATGTAAGGTAAAAAAGCAATCTGAGGGTCAGCCCATCTTTGTTGAACAACTACAACCACTCTTAAGACTTCAAATCAATCAAAGCTGGCCCCAACTGAAATTATGAATTAGATCATGAAAGAAATTAAGACAGATTTGAAGTGAATGAAATGAAACTGATCGACTTTCTTTATACATGATGATGATGATCAAGATTTGTTCCAAACACCAGTACATAAAAAACTTACAAATCCACCAATAACTGCAAGATAATAGTCAAATAAGGGGAAACCGAAGAAAAAAATACAGAAAATGTACTTTTGTAATGCCCAATTCAATTCATACAAGCCACACAAGAAAGGGGTGGGGGGTGGGGAATTGAGACAAAAATTTGAGCACTATAACTTACGGTGGCCGGCGACGGCGTGTTTTCGTTTCTGGGATTTAGCTGCAGGCTTCTTCTTTCCGAACGCCCCACAAACACCACAACCAGAGACTCTAGGAGAAGGCGGGTCAGCTGCTGGTTCAATATTTACCGTACGATACGCATTTGTAGAAGGCTTTGATTCTTTGTTGTGATTATTTTCTTCTTCTTTGGTTGAAATTTTCTTGAGCTCTCCAGACAAGAGTTTGTCATCCCATACCAACCCAGATGATCCTTGCCTTCTAAATGATACTTCTGACCTTTGTAAACCCTCCATATGCTCTCCTCCCTTTAATTATCTTCACTTTCTCTCTCTGTCTGAATCAATCGGATATGATCAGGGAATGTTATGTTATGTTCTGTTCTGTTCTTGAATCTCCGCTTGATCTCGCTCTCTCTCTCTGAACAAATCTTGACACGGATTAATTTGAGACCACCTCCTCTGCTGCTGTGTAGGCTTGTAATAATTGATGAGGTTTAATTTATATATAGAGGGAGAGAAAATGATAATGAAAATATAAAATGGATAGGTTGAGTCAGAGGTCATAAAACGGCATCGAATATTATGTTCGATGGTAATTACTGAATTACCCTTTGAAACCTGTGAGAGAGTTTATATACTTGTTTCTTATATAACTGACCGAATACTATAATTTACAATCTCCTGCTGCTTTCAGCAATCATTCAATTATATTACTTCTTTTCCTTTGACGATGTAATCACCGACTGGTAAATTTTAAATTTTGATTGATCTCGTAGTTAATTTCAAGTCAACTTATAAAGAGAGGAATAGCATGAAACAGGAATGTACAAATTTAAAAAATATATGAGTAATACATTAATTAATTCACATATACTTTTAATTTGTCTTACAGTTAAACATGACTGACTACATGAGGCTATATAATCTATCTATCTAAAGCTAACAAATTTCTATGAAGTTGAGGTTTTATGTACTCCATTGCTATATCAATCATTGCTACCTTTTAATCTTTTTTTTTTTTAAATTTTTCTTTTTGAAGAAACCATAGATCATTCCCTGCTAGAACTAACGGAACTAACCAAAGTTATCTGTTTAGGGCAATGACTAATTATTCCATATATATATGATTGAAGTCAGGGTTGAGGGTGACTCGAAGTTGAAGCTGCAGAGATATCAGATATATAATTAATGACGATTATTAACCCTTGAGAGGTAGTGGTAAATATTCAACAAAAGTAAGCTTGGAGGTAGCGAAATTTGGAGTCTGAAAGTTGACAAATACTAAGTTAGGGGAGGAGGCAGTATATACAGTCATTAGCCATTAAATGCATTCTCACCATTTTAGCAAAGCAAACTTCGTATATTAGTACTGCACATTTTTAAAAGTAATTCATTCGTTTCGCTGAGATATACGTAAATATTTTTAAACATATTAATCAAACATATTTAATATTATTGAAATTATAAAATATTTTCATATTTTTTATATTTTATATTTTCACCTTATATTTAAAAATTGATCAAATTTAAATTTAATTGTGTTTAAATATGTGCAAATTTAATTTAAAGCGTGTAAAAAACTATACAACTATTTTTAGAAAATGAAATCTTTAACTTAATTTTTATTATTCTAATAGTTTGAAAATAAGTTTTGTAATAACAAAGTTGGTTAAATAAAAATATTTTAAGTAATTAAAATTTAAATAGAAACATTAATAAAAAAAATTTAACCATAATTTGAGATGGACGAAAAAAAAATCCATATTAATAAGATTGATGGAGTAGTATATTTACCATGCCATTAAATGCTAGTTGACTGTTGACCCATGTTTTATAGTTTCTGTTGATTACCATTTCTGTCTTAACACATTAGTGTATACTCATTCCAACTAATAGTAGCTTAGGAAGATCCAAATCATGGAATTTGAGCATAGAATATATATATATAGCTCCTTTAAAATTCCTGATACGAGCGAAATTGCTAATAATAACAATATACTAGCAACAAGTTTCCAACGCCAAAGTCTACAATGTTCAACAGGATCGGAGGGTGTTTGTGTGTATATATGCAACTTTGAAGATATTATATATATATATATATATATATATAGATCATGTAAAAATTTCAACATTTGTTTAGGGGATAATTATAGTCCATGTAGTGAGTTGGAAGCAATAATTGTATTTCTTATTGCACTGATTTTCTTGGTCTTCTCAGACCTATTTTCAACTTGGTTTGCTTATTTTACGTTGAGCTGTCCCGCCAGATGCCATCCGCCGCCTCTCATTTTCTTTAGTTTTCCTTTTCTCCTTTGAATACTAAAACCTTGTGATCTAATCTCTACCCGTTTGAAAATAGTCGATATTAGTACAAAATCAAAGTCCAATCATTAAAATGAGAGATTATCTTTCTCTCCTTCAGATATGTTAGTGCTGAATTAGTCCAATTTATTGGCCGAATATTGCCCTTCTTGCAAAGGTGAAGCCATCTTCAGTGTACGATTTGTATGGTTTGTTTCTTGATTAAAATATGACTCAGCAACTGTGCCATAGCAATATCGATAATTGCAGTTGGGATGTCACTTAGAGAGACCTTAGCTTTCATACTCAGTTCTACACCTAACATAAGGGCCGTTCTGAAGCTTCTTGTGGTATAGACATTAATTGCACAAAAAACCAACCATTAGCCATACAAGAGTATGGATCTTTGTGTCTCCTCATTATGCACCTGAATCTGATCCATTATGGCTGCTCAAATCCTCACGACACATCCCCGAAACTGTCGGGAAGTAACCACAACGAGCATTCCATGGTATATAGAGACAGATGAGAGTAGAACAAAAACATGCTGCAGAGCTTGCAGTGCCCTCCGCAGACATGGCATATTGATTGATAATGGGAATACTATTAATCAAAGCACTGTAAGCAAGCCAAGAGATATTCATCACAACTGCATAAGCCGCAATCAAAACACAACAAAGGGTATTTATTTACATGACCAGGAGGTCAAAAACTTTAATCAACACTAAGGGCAGTGAACAATCCAATGGTCTACCATTTGTGCTACCTAGTTTTTTGGGCAAAACCGAGTCCAGCAACACCAGAGAATCAGCACCCTCTTTAAGGATGCACGCCTTTGTTAGCCATGGTATGAGCTGATGATAAGCAACTTCACCATAGACTGTTTCATACAAGTGCAGATAGCTTATCGTTGACCAATTCTATTCATCACCATGTGCAGCGCTGGGATCTCCAAGTCTAAAAGTAAATTTCAAAAAGGAAAAAGCTTAGAATAAATAAACTTCATATTAATTGCTAATGCTGCTGCCATCAACTACCGTCTGAATCTGCGTCCTAAGAGTGTCATTTAGAGTGCTGCTAGTCTAAGCATGCTGGATGGGGCTGTTCTATTGAGCAGAGCAATCCCCATTTTCCTGAGCTTTTCTCTTTTCTTCTTTAATTTGGGCTAAGGTCTTGGGCCCTGTAAACAAAGCAGACTCCTCAGCAGATCTCTGCTTCCTTGAAGTTATCTTCCCTGAGACTTTAGACATAAGATTCTGTCGCTTAGCTGGTCTCCTTTCCTTGAAGTGGTTTCTTGACCTGCCTACACGAGATCGTCTGTATCTGGCAGGCTTGTAAATATCATTCAAGTGAGTTTTATTCCCAGTCCGTGATCCAACAGAGAAAACTTCTATCTTTGATGCCAATCTTCCATGCAGATACCTTCTGGAAACCATACGAGGTCTCTCCCTGATTTGAGAATAAGTTGGATATTGGTCATCAATTACTCTACGTTTCTTCAGAAAATCTCGTAGGTCCACACCAGAGTGGCTTTTAGAACCCAACTCTGCTTTAAAAAATGTCCTTTTCTGTTGCAAAGTGCGATCCAGTGCCTTCTCCCTTTCGCAGAATGGAAATTCAGTGATTGATTTATGAATATCCACATCATCTACACACTGAAAGCCATCACAAATGTCTTGTCCAAAGGGGATTCTCAAGTCTGGATATGCAGGATCATACTCAATGCTGTCCTTGTAATCGTACCCTAAAAGTTGACCATA
Organism: Apocynum venetum; assembly: GCA_019593545.1. Lineage (NCBI taxonomy): Eukaryota > Viridiplantae > Streptophyta > Magnoliopsida > Gentianales > Apocynaceae > Apocynum > Apocynum venetum. Next base: position 13,146 of record SRSM01000560.1, on the reverse strand, counting down.
GTGCTCCCGGTCTTCCACATCATGGTGAAGTAAATATGCCGCATCATCTTCATAAACAAAATCTTCTGATCCATCATTGACAAGAACATCAAATCCAGGAGATGACTCCAACCGTTCCTCTTGCTCAACAAGATTCAGGTGATCATCATCTGAGCTCTGACCAGTTGATTCCTGGGATCTGCTTTGGTCAAAGGCTTCTTCTGGGATCGGTGGTGAACTTGACCTGATTGCAGCAACTTCTTCACATGAAGGAGCAGAAAACTGCGGAGAAGGACTTCGCTCTGCAACATTATTGGAAGGAGGTTGGCAGAGCTCCAATTCAGGTTTAATCTTTATTCCAGCTGCTCTTATTGCAACAGTTTCAAATGGATGTGTTTCTACAGGCGCAGGTCCCAAGTCACAACATGCAGATGCCTTTTTCTCTGAGTATGAGCAATCAACAGAAGCAGATGTTGTCTTTGAGGACTTCCATGTATGCATAGGTTCTTCAGGTCCATGCAAATAGAAACATCTCTCTCCTTTATTGCAAAATCCATTGAAATAAAAGTAACAAGGAACATTTGTCTTGTTTACTGGTGCTGCAGACTGATGGTGAGAAGAATCAGATTCAGATGCAGTCTCTAGACGTCCATCCAGTGGCTGAGAAATGCAGAGACAGCAGTTCATATTAGAAAGTGCATATTCAACCATGGATGGTCAACTAAAAAATGCTCTAAACATCACAAGCTCAAGAAGCAATTTAAGTTTGAATTAGAAACAAAAGGACAAATACTTGAGCATTCCATTACGATAGGAAAAAATACAAACCTGCAAAAAGAGACATTGCAATTATTGCTTCAAAAGGTGCAATACAAATAATCAGGATGTGAGGTCTAATTTCCCTGTTCTCTCCCCTTGTATGATTGACATTTGTAATCAAATTTAAAATAGAACCAGAGCATTGAAGGAATTTAAAGACTGCACAACATCAACCACCAAATTCAATCCTTCCCAACAACATATACTTCATCGTTAACTAGACCACACTTTCTTCAATTCCACCAAAACATACACAGTCACATCTCAACATCTGGCATATGTTATTGACTTCACAAGCATTCATGTAAATCAATTCTCCAAATATTCCTGCATTTGCATTTTTTGGTAGCCAATGCAATGAGGCACACCAAATTCTTAACCCAGCAGGGACAAGCCTCTTAACAGAGCCCCTAGTGTTAGGAGGCTTTGATCATCCTTATTATTAGACACATGTTTCCATAACCTATATTTTGAAAACAAACAAATTGTTACACAGGAATTCTCTGCTATCACAGATTAACACTAGTTTGGTGCTTTATGGTGAAGTTCAGTATTAGAAGAAACTTCCTACACATCTCTGAGTAAAAGTTTAATATTCAGCTTAGCATCCTAAATGCAAGCTAGCTTGGAGAAATCAATGTAGATCACAGTCTAATAAATGACATCAAGGTGTGCTTGCAACTGAATCCCAGGTTTGCTTTGTTTGACAGGCAGTTAAAATTTGCAGAAAAAAGATCTGAATGGCACCTTGCATAAGAAGTTTATGAATTATTTCAGACCCTGTCAAATGGGGTAAATCTAATCAGAAATATCAGTTCAATCTAACATGCCATGAAAACTTAGCTTCCAACATACGAAATTATCACAAATCTATTGATGAAAGTTTACATCCATCTAGCAAGCTTTGCAATAAGATTGCTGAAGGCAAAACCTAGAAAGCTCCCAAATTAGCAGTTTATCATCATATCATGGATCACATATACATAAACTTTTAGAGGCCAAGTATTTTAGGCCAGCCAGTTAGATGCCTTTGTCAATTTTGGGGTCAGATTACAGTGTATGTTGATGAATCAAGGAGCATAACAGATCTACTTCTTACAAGTCACAAGTTTTAGGCCGAATCAAACAAGGGAAACAGTTAACACTGTTTCAATAGAAAAACTTTTCATCATCACGACTCAATGTGCAGCTTCAAGAGAAAAATGTTCAGAAACAACTCACTGTCCATTTAGTTCCAACATTATTAAAAAAAGAAGAAGAAGGATTTGCATAACACTTGTGTCAGTAACAAAGGTCTGCTCCTAACTAGTAAACAGGTTACATGACTGTGACCATATGATTGAAAAGCAATGTAGAAAGACTGTATAATTAGTCTCCAAGAACCCATGGAGAGTAGCTAACAACTATACAAATTTCTGCATGCCCCAGAATTAGATCATATTCTACAAATGCCTCACCTGCTCTCAATAACACAGATTTTATCACACCCAATCGTCATGTTGGTCCCAGTTCCTAAATATAGCCTTTTAATTGCTCCAAACTCTACAATAAATTCACACACCCCCACCCAAAATAAATATATAAATAAAGAAAAAAAACAGCCATTACATGCATGTATTGCAGCAGATACAAATGTGAAGGTTTTGCATATCAAATCAAAATTAAGTCCCCTTTTCCACAACATTTAAGTTGTACTTATCCTTTCAATACTAATAAGAAAATATATATAGGATCTTCAGATATCTAAAGCTTATCAATTAGAAGGGAAAACACCATCTTAATAAATTTGTTCTATCAGTTACGGTTGTCAAGAGACGTGATGTTGCCAGAGGAAGCACAGGAAGAGGGAGGAGGGGCTTTGATACATACCTAAGCTATGGGTTTTAGAGGGAACACCAACAACCTTGGATTAGGGGCTAATTTAGCAAAACGTAAGTTCTTAAAGAGGATTGCAAAGTCAATTGATGCTCCCTATAAAGGTCAAAGATATGCTAGAACTACATAAGAGACTAAACCTAGAGTCTTAAAATCATAAGGATTGTTGTCCTCCAGGAAAATAGTTAGCAAGGAAATAAACCACCCTGGTATTCTTAATTCAAACTATATTAATGATTTCTTCCTGCATCACATGAGTAATCCAGAAAAGCTAAATGTGCCCAGTAACTAGCTCAAACACAATAACAGCTTACAGGATGCCGAAAAGCACACATGGGGTTTAGGCAGCCGCCAGCCAGCCAGTACCGGCAATCCCTTGGATTGAGCCTAGCAGTTTCATTGTGCCTATATTCGCAATCAATCCCCTGAAACACACAACAATAATAACAAAAAGTTTATAGCACTGCTCAAACTACAAGATATTCGATAGTGAGAACTTGTAGAAGGCAATAGAACAAATGCTTCAGTTATAATCAACTAAACTTTAGTAGTAATATCAACATAACCATAGCAAGAATCAACTAGGTACAAGGAACTGAAACAAGAAATAGGAATGCCATATAAAAAATAACATTTTGAGACAAAAAACTAAAAAGAAAAAGCAAAAATAGCTCCACTCAATATTAATTTCTAACGATCAATAAAGTGCAGATAATTGATTATGGATTTTGACCTTCATGCATTATCCATCACACAATATACAAGAAAGGACTTAGGGATGCCAATTAAAATAAAACTCAACTACAAGCAGAAACAGATTACTTGAATTTATGATATGTGATTTAAACCAGAAAAATCTCCATCCGTAGCCCCAATTATGAGTGATACAAGAGAAACACAAAGCCCAAATCATAAGGAAGAATGTGCAGAGAGTGCCATGAGTACGAAATTCTAATTTTCTATGCCAACAGAAATCACTGGGAGATCTAGACAGAAACCCAAAAGAAATAACACATAAAAATGCAAAATATCAAGAAATTTAGAACATATAAAACCCTAGCTATACAAACAAAAGGAGCCATCGTCAAATTTTATTTATTTATTTAATAAAAAAGATAATTCCAATTTGAGTATTTTTTCGCAATGAGGGCAGATAAGAACTGAAGAAAAAGAAAAAAGAGAAAGTAGGAAAGAATTAGGGGACCTTCTTGCAGGTGAGAGGCGAGGCCAAGAAATAGACGCAATCAGTGTTCCTTTTCTGAAAATCTTCCTCCATTTTTGGACACAAACAAGAAGGGAGAATGTGGGTTTTGGGAGTGAATTCGATGGGCAGAGGAGATTTGGGGACAGTAAACTACCGAGCCATCAGAGAAGCGTACCCCTGTGGCATCCGGAGAGAACAGGTGAGGACTGAGGACATTGTAGAGGCAAGAAAAGAGTTCACTTGGAGTTCAATTTCTTCTGTTTTTTTCCCCTCAGGTGCTCCATCTTTTCTTTTCTTCTTTTTTTTTTCTTTTCCGGGTAATATTTGTGCTGATTGCCATCTTCTCACTTTGTGCTACTCCCGCCGTCAAGAAATTAGTTATATTTGGATTGTAATTTAAATTGAGTTTGTTGTTTTATTGTTTTATTTTTAAATATAATACTTATATAATCTTTTGTTATTGGATAAAATGTTTTTATTGGGAATTGAAATAAATTTTTTTGAGTTAAAAGAATTGAATTTGTTTTAGTTAGAAAATTGAAAGTTTGATAATAATAGAAATATATATTCTTTCATCTCATTCTAATTGTCCACTCTAAATTTATAGAAGAATTAAAACAAATATTAAAAATAATAATTATGCTATTAAAGTTCTTAAATTACATTAATTTAATAACTAGTTTATAAGTATTAATCCTTTTAAAAAAATACATTATCCAATAAATAGTTCATAACTCACTAAACTTCTTTATTAATAAAAATTGTATAATTATAAAGTACATCCTAAAATTAAAAACTGGACAATTAGAATAAGACATCTAAAAACAGAAATATGGACAATTGAAATGACACGCAAAGAGTAAAATATAATTAATAAATTATTTAAAATTATGTTTTAATTAAAAAGTAATGAAAAAACATTGTTTGTGTAAATATGTGAGACTCACTTATTGATTTAGAAGAAAATTTAAAATTTTGATGTCATAGAAATTTTGGTGGGAAAAAAATTATTTATTGAGAGGTTTTTATGAGAATTGCTAAAATTGAAAGAAAATTTTAGGCCAAATACACTTAAGTCCCTGCATAACTTTCTTCCTGCCTCAAAATATAAGTCAATTTTACGTACTTTTATGAATATTTAATCATTGACTCTCAATATTACTTTTATTTTTATTTTCATCTTTATTCTCACATATTTCTTCTTTTCAAGACATCTTTTATATTTTCTTCCTTTTGCATCAATTTTCTTTTTCGTTTCTTATTTTCAAGACATAATTATTAAAATTATTTTAGAAAACAATTTTTTAATGTAAAAAAGTGTGATCAACAATTTATATTTTAAAAGAATGAAATATTTTTTTTAGCTAATAATAAGTTATGCATTTAATATATCATAAGAGGACTACAATCAAAGGGTGGAGCTCCATGATCATACCACACATCCATTGGAAGTCACTTCACAAAAATATAAACAAAACAATATTATGCGTTTAGGCACGAAACAAAATTATGAATAATTTATTACTTTTTCGTTCAGAATTGAATATTCATATTTCTATTTTAATTTATCTGAAATTAAATGTCTATTTCCTTAAATAAACATATATTTAATCTAAAATTTCGTTAACAAACTTCTTAATTTAACAGATTTATATCTTACCAAGGCATTGTTCTCACCACGCATCACTTTAATTTAAAAAATTACATCTCACTAATTTATAATAATTTGATTAGTTATTTAAAGTCAAAGACTTTATTTAATTTTTAACTAAAGTAAAAAATAAACATTCAATTTCGGACAAAAATAGTGCACTATTTTGAAATGTATTAAAATTTAGAACTTCCAAATATATTTGCACCGAAAAGAAAAGCTTTTACCTACTAAAGTACATCGTTTCCATTAACTATAGACGAGTAAGTATGTATAAAGTTGAAGATAATAGTTAATATATTTTCCTTTGGATAAAAACATTGAACATAAAATGTGTTAATAGCTAATATACATTCTCTTTTGGATTAAAAAATAAAATAAAACATAATATTTTTTTAGAAATATATAATAAATACGTGGCAAATAAATTATCACTTATGAAAATCTTGATATTATAGTATCTAAAGTTAGAAATTACATACTATACATTTTTCTATTGCAAAATTGAAAGTAGAAAAAAAAATGAAAACATTAATGTAATGAACATGGAAATCTATTTTGCTAGGTGAAATTATGTTATAAATGGTTTTCTCATATTTGAATTTATATACATCTTAAGGGAATTTAGGGATCAACTTTGGTCCAATTTAGAAGTCTAAGAGTGTAGAGAGACGGAGAGATAGAGATATTGAAGTTTAGAAACTGTAAGCATATTTGCAGAATAAGGAAGACTTTTACCTGCTAAAGTAATTTGTCCTTGTAAATGTAGGAATTAGTATGTGTAAAGTTTAGATTTAAGGTGACTAGTTTTGAAATTCAATCAAATTATAAAAACTAAGTTTTTCCTTTTTTTGAGTGAAGCTAGTGTGTTAGAATGAATTTGAACTCATGATTGCTCGTCGTCGCAAGTGGAAGGGAATTAACTTCCTCATTCTAGACTTGACAACGATTCATAAATTGTTAGTTCACAATTATGAAAATGAAAAGTCTAAACTAAAACGTTAAAGTTATGGTTTTGAACGATTGACGGTTCTAGTCGATTCTAACAAAGTTATGATTTTATATGATTTTGATTTTTTTGTAAAAAAAAAAAAATTCAAGGTAATTTATTTTAATTTAAAAAATGAAGTTTGTTATTAAAATGGGATTAAACTTAATTTTTATTTCAAAAAATTAAATTTTAATTTAGTATAGTAGAAACTCTTTCTTAACTCAATCGATTATTTATGCGCTTCCGACTTCAATGTTAGTAGAAGTCATGTCTTCTTATTATTAACATGTTGTTGCTTTAACTTAATCATCAAGACAAGATTGAGTCTAAAGAATAAGAACTCAAAGAAAATCAATCTTCATTTCTTGAAACACTCTATACACTATAGTGGGTGTCAATCTTTTATTTATCGAATTTCCTCCATTCGTTCTATAAAAATGATGAAAAATAACTTAGGTATTGAACAACAAACAATGATTGTTTAAAGTTCGCAAAAAAAGTTTTGTAAATTGTAAACTTATAAAAGTTGAAATTGAGAAGATAAAATTAAAATATTTTATACATAATTATGATAAAATGATGAGATAGTGACAAGACTAATGCCAAAAAAAAAAACATAACATATTTTCAGCTGCCTTATCAAAAATATCAATAAAAGTTTAAAGAAATTGTTGACATTAAATAGACAAATAGGTTTGTTATGCAAATTCAAATTTAACCAATAAACAATGTTTAACATTTTGTTCTAACATGTCCAATCCTCCTGATAATACTACGAACACATCTAATTTTTGCATTATTATACCTATGCGTTCATATATAGAATTGACTTGTATTTCAAATACTACAGTTCTGCCATATAAAGGTTTTAAATGAATTGAAATAACATCTATCGTTTTAAACTTGTTTTTGTGTGTTGCATGTGTAACAACAATGACTAATAAATTATCTCTTAAATATATTACATTAATATTTGATGATTTAGCATTCTCTCCAATTCAATTATAACTTTAATATAGGGTTAATTGTTTCCAAGGTTAATTCCACAAAAAAAGACTAATGGTTTTAACGTCCTTGCAAATAAAATATTTGTAAAAGTGCATTATGTTCTAGGTGTTGTAACATCTTTCACTTCTTTTTTAAATGTCTCTCATTCTTGGCGTTGAAGTTCCTTCCATTATTGATCTTGAAAGAGAAGAATAAGAAATTTTTATTTAAATAAGTGTAGAAGAAGAAAGAAGTGAAATGATGATTATCGAGCTGAAAAATGAGAATTTGTTTTTGGCTAATAATAACTCTTATATATATAGAGAGATAGAACACACACACAAATATATATGTATGTCATCTATTTTTTCATTTTGACATTTTCTCCAATTTTTCAAATCAATAAACATATTTTTCAAATTTGTTGTATTATTATCTCATCACTTCTTTTCCTATTGTCTTTTATCCATTTTTTTCAAATTAGTTGTATTATTATATCATCACTTCTTTTTCTTATTTATCTTCTATCATTTTTTTCCTCAAATATGTTGTATTATTATCTTATACCTTATTTTCCTATTTATCTTCTACCTTTTAAAAAAATCATTGTAATTTTATGTTCTTATTTAAATAGCATATTTTTCAATTTTTTATCTTCTTATTAATCAAATTACTTAAAAACATATATTCTTCTTCATCATCCATAGCTAATTTTTCTCTTTTTCATATTTTTTCTTTTGCATATTTTCTTTTCAAAATGGATGATTATGTTCAGAAATTACAAAAGTATTACTCTATGTTATCTATTAATGCATTACGAAAAATTAAGTGAATGTGAATAGAGTGATTGAGGTATGTAATGTCTAAAGGAATTCTTTAAGATATTAAATTCTTAATTGAAGATAAGATTTGACGAATTGATCAACATTACATCCTTTTTCAAGTGTCTATCTGAATTGAGTCAAAATAGTTTTGCAAAGAAAAAAAAATAAACGGTTAAAAATTTGTTACAAATGTAATAGATAGAACTGTAATAAGTAATATCATTCACACGAATTTATATTTAGAATTCAAGAATATAAAATTAAATTCATAAATGATAGGCTTAAAATGAAATCATTTGATAACATCTAATTAACTCTTGATACGCATATTTATGAACACAACAATGAGAAAAATTTAAATTTATTAAATAAATTCAAAGATAAATAGAAATATTATAATTTTAAAATTTTTATTTTAAATGATCATGTATGTCAATTATACAAAAATTTGATGAAAAAAAGATTAAACATGTAATCTAAATATATTTATGATTAATTTTTTAAATGTATTTTTTGAAAATTTTAATTTATATATATATATATATATTATATATATTTTGAAGGGCGTTGAAGACGAAAAATATTACCCACAGGGACGATCATGAATGCACCCATTATGATGAAGGAAATAATATTTTCACCCTTGGATTTGGAGAAAGGATATCAAGCCCTTTTGCCCACACTGCCATCTCAGCATCATTCAGAAGTGCCGCACAGCAGATATCGAACTATAGAATTTTTTTTTGCTGAATGAACTATAGAAATATTGATAGAACAAACGTGAGAACAGAAACTAGCTACATGTTTTATGAGCTCATTAGAAAGGACCACTCTTATTCAAGCTCCAGAAACAGAGATCCAAAGCATAAAAATCAACCAAACTGTTTTACAATGCCTCCAGGAAAAGCAAAAAGAATGTTTTGCAGAGCTTTTGACATCATATGAGCATGCATGAACATGAGGGTTTTCATAAAATGAATGATAGCCCAGGATACATATTCTATTCTCATCTCAATATTTGGTAACTAATCTTCTAAACCGGCATGTTGCCTTCAGAAATTCATTTATTTCAAGGTATGGATCAAAGGAACATGAAAACACCTAGTCTATTCTCCTCTAGAATTTGTAAGCCATGCTTTCTGTATAGCCCAGATCCTTGAGTATGCCGGTCAACTGAAACACACAAAAATTGCAAGGACGTAAAAAAATGGCATGGGAACAGGTAAAAGCTCTGGGAACTAATAAATATAAATGGATTGATACCTCGCCCTGTGAATAATCTTTGGCCTTCTCTCCAGATATATGTTTCATCATCCCAGGAGGACCGCAGACCTAGAAGAGCAACAAAAATTAATCAAGAATTATATAAGTGAATATTTGTTGTCACTTCTCCTCCAATCATTAAATACTAAAAAAAAATTGAAAGGGTATATGAGATATATTATATTTCACTAGAGGTTATTGTACGTAAGTACGCATACTGGTCAGCTCCTGAATTCTGATTCCAGAAGCAATAGCCAAACTCATGAACTTTAGAATGGTTTATTGATTTCTATTAACACAAGCAGGTAAATAGTGCCATTTCCAGCTGATCATATTGAGTGCTTCTGACACCAAACCATCCTGCTTTTAAGATTTATACACTTTGCACCTAAATTAATATAAGAGGATAATAATAATAATGATGATGATGATGATGATATCATGCAAGTTTCAAAGCCATACATAGATGCCACTTTCACAATTGCCTTTCAGTACTCGTCATAATGGACTTGATAAAAAAAATGGTGGTCACAGTAATTCCTAAGGAAGACCTGATTGGATGCCATCATCTAAGGATCCATTAAGGTCATGATGATGGTGCAGAATATTCTGAACTCTGAGAACTTACAAGGATCAATGTGTCATCACCAGGCCCAGGTAATCCTTTCATGGCTATGTCTTTTGAAATGTAACCTTTCCCTCCTGTCCAATCATCCGTTGGATTATCCACGGTGTAGAATACCTGTTAGTTCAAGTACCAAAGAAGATTTTAGGCACAGTGTAGAATCTCTGTAAGTTTAAAGTACAAAATAAGATTTCAATTTTGCATGATTGGATCACATGACGAAAAAAGAAATCCTAAACATATCTCAGCCAGATACCTTCAAATTTGGGTGGCTAGCTGCAAGTACATCGAGTTTCTTTTTCAGAAGTATGTCATCAGGGGATATGCCATAAAGCAGAGAGACCTAAATAAATAATATTATCAACAAGATAATTTAATCCATCAAAAGAAAATAGGTTTGAACTAAAAGAATAGGTTAGGAGTAAATTATCACGCATCAATAGATTGAGGCAATAAACTTACTTGAGTATTATCTTCAGGGTTCTTAAGGATAGCTTCTATAATCTGAAGCATTGGAGTAATGCCAGTTCCACCAGCAATCTGAATAGAAGCAAAACAAGTTCGTGCTTCAAAACAGATTCCTTAAACTATAATTAACAGACAGACATTGTTTCTGTATTTCTGTAATGAATATACTTTACAACTAGACATGTTCACTCTTATCTTATGAAGAAAGGTACGAAAAGTAAATACTCTTTACCATCCCAATGTGTTCTTCATATTTGGGCTATATCTCAGTTTCTCAATGGGCCTGCAAAATAAGGTTTATTATTGTATTCTTTAGTGTCTTGTTAATGAATATAAGAACAAGCAGCATTTATCAAAGAACAAATATAGTTTTCTAGGATAGCATTTGGCTTAACAAATAACTTACCCTTTCACTTCCACTACATCACCTGGCTTTAAGCTTGCAAAATGCTGACTCATTTTCCCTTCTGGATATACCTGGCAAAAAAAATAAAAATGTTTAGGGTTGTGAAAATGAAGGTGTCTGAGATTAAACCAAGAGACATGACTGAGATGAGATAAAAAAAAACACCTTAATCATCAAATCAAAGTATCCCTTAGCATCTGGATCAGATATTGGAGTATAACTGCAGACATAAAACTCCTCAGAGGAATTCGTGATGAAATATTTCTAGGGCATCTAAATAATTTGGAAAACAATGAAAAATAGGCATAATTGCAACTTGGAAAAAATTTGTATCTTCAATCCTTCACCTCAAAATATAAATGACAATGATGTTTTGTTTTGCCTTTCAAAGACATGTACATCATTTCATGACTCAAAACACTCATCTGAACACTCACAAACTTTACGTTGCATACCAGCTTTACAGTTTCAAAGAAACATTTTGGAATCCATGTACATGGGAAATGAAAACCCAAAATACCAATTCATTTGGATAATAAATTTTGATTAGAGAAATATGCTAAGCAGACTTCAGGAAGAAACCGTGATATCTAGTTCTGTTACAATAAACAAAAAGACTTACGGGCGAATGACATATTTTGTTTTCCCTTCAGCATTTTGTTCAGTGGGTGCCCTGCAAGTGGAGAGCGAACCATCAAGGCATTCAATGATCTTGTTAGATTTACAGAATTTGAAAAATTCTGTCTAAGCAATTAATATGCTACAAAATCAGGGCATTCAGTGATCTTAGATCTTCTTGACTTGAAGAATTTGGAAATTTTGTGAAACCAATTAATATGCTACAAAATCAGGGAAATTCAGTGATCTTAGATCTTCTTGACTTGAAGAATTTGGAAATTTTGTGTAAACAATTAAAATGCTACAAAACATCCTCCAGTATAGAGAACTAACCTCGTAAGAATGCATGAAGCAATATCAAGACCTAATTTGCAGAAGGATCAAACTGAAACCTACATACAAAAAGGAAGAATGTGTCAAGTAATATTAAACCAAATAATAGGAGGATTTAGTAATTTAAATTGCATTAACAAGCCCAGAGATGAAATATGATTTCATAATCAAATGTAAATCTATTGACGAAAAAGATCTAATACCCATACATCATAATAGCACTTTCAGAGTGATCTGAGCGCTGAAGGTAGAAGTGAGAATCCAAAGCCTTTACTAATGACCAATGCTACATATTTTTCTTTCTAAACTAAAAAGGAGAGTGCATAATAAAGAGTTCTTCTCTTCATCTAAGCATTTACTATACAATATGGGGAAAGAAAGTCCTAAATCCTAATCCAGTTTAAAACTGAAAATGGTGGATAGATTTCAGTATACTAGCACTGAAATAGACAAGGAGAAGGAAAAGCTCAAATTCAATCAGGCTGTCCATTGTCTCCACTGATTCAATTCTTTGAGCGCCTCCTTTATTCTCCCTTAATGAAAGTTCAAAAAGGTTGATGCAAAGAAGTTAATGAAAGCACATTTTCTCATCACATCCTATGCCTTCCTCGTCTTGTTCACAAAACAAAATAAAAATTATGTTTGCTTCCTTATTATCTATATACTTTCCCATTTGATGTCAGTATTACCAAAGGGCTCAGAGAAACAAATAGTTAATCGAAAGAAGAAAGAAAGCTCAATAGGTAGAACTTAACAGAAAATCAAATTCTAAGAAACTGGTTAACATATGTTCAGGATACATTAAGTATGAAAAAGGGGAAAAGAATTGTTGTGAAGAACATCTGGCACCAGGTTCTGGAAAAGTTTAAAGAATACATCTAACCTGAATAATTGAGTATTGTGGCTGACCTCTGCTCTTGCAGCTTAAATTCAATCCATTATCAGGATTAAGTGCTGAAAATGAAGAACTGTCAAACTTAACTCATTTTGAAGAAGCTCATGAAGCCATACAACTTTGTATTTAAATCTTCAAGGACAAGTTGTTATCAGATCGCCTAAGTCATGTTAAACAATGTCAGATGCATATCCTAGAGGCGATAGGT